>JAQFYH010000235.1:0-14434 GCA_034694405.1 Scolopendrellopsis subnuda
GTGACAATTTTTGGCGAACCTGGAGAGATTTCGACATTATACACACAGAGTCTATAGGAACATGTAAATTCTTACATATATTCTTGGTGGAGGGGAAATTGAGGCCGGGTCTATCAATTTTTTTCTTACGCGTAAACCCGGGCTAAGCGACAATATAGGGCCTAGGACAATTAATTTAAGCGGACACTTCGGTTCGCGCGGAAACTGATTCAAACTTCGCGCGCAGTTTGCAGCGCCACGGACGGTCAAATTTATTTTGTAGCGGTCGGTATAGACTTCTTTAACTCAACTCTGTTTAAAGATGGCGCCGCCCTGTGCGATACCAGACCGTTTGTAAACTACGCTTAAAAACAAAAAATATGGTATTTACGAATAATTTATAAAAACACCAGTTATTTTCTCTTCTTTCATTTCATGTTCCCGAGAATTTTGACGATCTTGGGGCATCTAAAACTTGCATTTATTTAATATATCAAATTGAAGAAAAAAAAATATCTGAAGCAAAGTTCGATTTTAAAAATCCCGCGTGGCGCGTGAAGCACAGTTGCATTTTTTTTTATTCATAGTCGTAAAATAACCATGGCAACGCGAGAAAGCTATTACCGTCCGCATGATTACGCGGGTCATTTCCACGCGCGGCGCTACTTGTCTGTCACTGAAGTGGAGCGCGGTGTCCTGTTATATTCGTCCAAGGCTTCATCATGTTTTAAATGTCGTTTGTCTTTATAATTAATACCGTTCAGAATATCTGTCCTACACTCCTACCACATCACATGCAGGAATCTTTCTTTATCTCGAGAGCATGATCATGAAATAGCAACACAACAAAATATTTGCCCTTCTGGCTTCTGCAGGATCGTTATTATAGCAGATACGTCATGAAATCCATTAAAAATGGCTAAACCTTTTAAGGGACGAGCCATTTTAACGGCCAATGAATTTCCAACCTAAGTTTTGTTGTCTGCCAGTGATGTGGGTGATGACATTTGGTTTTGGGGGGAGGGAAAACAATCAAAACATCCAGTCTCATCATGGGAAGCCATGGCTGCAGTGTGGTCGCAAACAAAATCGTAATTTCTAGCCTGAAAATAGTAATTTCTGCATCCAATAAATCTAACGCCGTGATCAGTATCCCGGCTCGGATCGCAGGTAAGTACTCAGTCTTCCTGTCTGTCTCGAAGACTAACGGGATGCGTCGTACCTCATTCCAAAGTTTGTCCCGAAACGTTTTTGTTATACAAATTACATTTTAACTTATATAAAGAGTTCATATTATTCAGGCTGAGCTGGTTTAATTTGCGTATTCCATTAAAGCCCACGCATAAAAGAAAAGACAGAAACTGAGTGAAAGGAGGTCCGTGCATCTTCTTCTTCTTCTTTACTGAGTCACCGTGTTTATCGGGCGAGGTTGGGAAGGACCTCGTCTCTCTTCTCTTGTTTTTTTCCTGAGATTTAATTTGGTATTTATTAACTTTCCCTCGCGGTGCGTTCGACTGTGACGACGTAAACACACACAAAAGATTACGACAATGGTATTTTGCTCACACTATAAGATGCATTTGAAATTGGAACCAAACTTGAATTAAATGTTTGTTTAGAAATTTGGCAAACCTATACATTTCGAGAAGCAAAAATAGAGTTTTATTAGGAAATCCTTAGGGCCTTCAGTATAATGCTTGTATAAATATACGAAGTAAAATCATTTTAGAGAGTTAATCGGAACAGTTTTGAGCTATGTATTCGTACGTGTACGAATTACGTACTAACGTACGATATGTAACAATCTTCTTTCCGATTCACTCTAAACGAGAAGATAAAACGATGTTTTATCGTGAAAAACTGTATTACGAAATCCAATTATAAATAATTCCATAAAAATATTAAATCCGGGTAATAAAGTTATTTTAATTAAACGTTTTAACTAAAAGTTCGTGACAAAATATATGGAGTTGTAAAAATCACCAATTTTAAACTGTGTGTATTTTTTTCTAAAAAAAAACGCAACATAATAAATTATCGAGAAACTAGGAGAATAAATTAACGAACGATTAGAAGAAAATGGCAGGTTTTAGAGCTGCGGTTTCATCTAATGTGCAACCTGTTGCTTCAGCCAAGAGAGATGCTACTCTTCTCTCTTCCGATGCTCCACCCCACTCTCCCAACACAACAAATACCACCTGCCACTGCCGGCACGCAACAACGCCATGTGCTGTGTATACTTCGTGATATATCATTCGCGCGTGCAACAACAATAATACCGGTACATTATTTACTGACTTATTAGTCCTTTTTACAAAGTCCTGCTTCATTATCATGGCTTTTCGAGTCGCAGCGAGACAGTGGTGCTAAAGTTTACACATTCAGGAGAACGAAAAGTCGCGTCTTTCCTTGATTTTACTCGTAGAAAACGGAGAAACGAATTCTGTTTCCAGACCCAGCAATACAGATTTACAGCCTTTATCGTTCGCTCACCTTCACCACTCCATTCCTGACAAGTGAGTGCACTTTCCTTTACGAAGTGCCCTATCCTGTGTTTATCACAAGAAAGATTTTCAGGCGAAAAAATTTGCGCTTACAGTGGAATCTCTGCAGCATGTTGCTCAGGTTACTCTAATCAAATCCATTATTTCTGTGCCCAGGAAACAGTCGACTGACATATGAATGAATAAATTTAAAATCATCAAGGATTATCGACATTCTCTTCACCAATTATTTCGTGCTTTTTGGGATATCCGTCTCATCTCTGCGGAAATAATATCGGATAACAACAAGATTCTTTATTTTTTGGGGTAAATTTTCTTCGAATGAACCTGCGGAGAAAGAAATTTAACAATGATGGATCCGCTAGAAATAAACTGTTAGAAATCAGATGGATAAACTCAGGAAAAAACACAGAGTCCCCGAGGGAGAAAAAAAGAGAGAGAAACTGACCGAGCGAAATTCCCTCCTCCTTTCTTCTTTTGTGATGGATCCGAGATTTCATCAACAGTTTGAGACGCGAAGTACAGTTAGAGAGACCCATTCCCTCTCGGGGTCACAGGGGGAGGAAGAGAGAGACTTCTCCATCTGCGGCCACAAAATCGTTATATACACTAATGGTCGCCATGACTACGCGTCTGCAGAGGATGAAGTAATTCTACGCCGGGGTCTTTGTGTCGCCTCTCAGACCCCTCCCTCCCCTTTGGTCCAGCTGAGAGAGAGAAAAAAAGGGAGAGGAGAGAGAGCGGGGAATGTCCATCTTCCATGAAGTCTATAATCACCTTGGAGGTCCTCTCTCTTTTTCTCACCACCACCTGCTCCGAATCCACCACACCCCATCCAGCGCTCAGCTCCGGGTCCGCGCATCCTCCACTCTCACCACCTCGCACAATAGACCCGTAGTAGAACTGTGCAAAGGACAAAGAAATAATGGTGCAAAGTTGGTTTCGAAACTTTCTTCAAAAATCTCAGATTTCCCAAGACCCTTGAACCGTCCAACCCTGAGTCTCTAAATTGGGAGCGAAGAGTTCAAACTTCTCCTTCTCACCCTGGAAGCACAAGTCCATCCAGCAGTGACAGCAGAGTAGAGTTTGCGTTTTCTAGATGTCAGAAAACGGAATGCACTTCTCGTTTTGTCAGTTTTCATTCGTAACAAAATTCTTAATACACCTTTTACTCTTCAAAATGAGTTTTTTAAAAACCCTTTTTACATTGTCAGACCTGTCAAAATAACAATCGGCGGGCACTTCAACCAGCACTTTAAACCCCGAAAGAGTTACTCCGTCATCATCGCGTATATCCTAATACTTCACCACATATATAAATATTATATTTTCCTTATAGCCCAACAACTCTCTTTTCTTATAAACCCTTTTCATCAGACCTCTAAATCAAGCCCCTCAATGCAAAAACCCGGGGCACGTGGCTCCCAATAAAGAAGGGGGAAACCCGTCAGAAACCCCCCCATTTATGCATGTAATCTCGTGCATACGTCATTATCAAACCCCCTCCATTTGCATATGTTAATATTCCACTCACCCTTTGATAACCATAAAGCATCAGCTCCCGGATTTCTCCCTTTTTAATGGCTCCTCTGAATAATATGAAGAGCGAAAGTGATTTCTCGTCGTATAAAGATTTGTCGTGTGCAACCGTGTCTATTCACATACTCGCACCTATAAACTCACAGCAGTTGGGTGAGTCTATAGTAATTTTAAACTATTTGCCTATTGCAGGAAAGTAAAAGTTTCCTTTTTATAGCATACAGTTCTATACCTCGCAATATTGGAATTTACACCATTCTTTAGGTTTATTTTTGGTATAACTGCGCAGCAGTAAATACGGTATTTTGTACGAGTGTCTGAATTCTTTCGAGTGTATTTTATTGATCGTCGTGTCGATTTTATCGGAATATACAGTTTCAGCAGTTATTAAGAACATTTAAAACAATTCTATTATAGCCTATAATGCCCTGGGAATGGGATGGAGTTTGCAGCTTATGGCATTGAACTTCATTTTCAGATCAGCAATAACAGACTTTTGACCAAAATGAACCATTGTGGTCTCGAGAGAAATTCACACGTAGGGGACTGATCAAATTTTTTTAAAATCATATTGTGACAAAACAATCCAAATCCAAAATATTCAAATTCACGTCAAATCGTGCGGAAAAATAACGGCATGACTCAAAGACCAGTACTTGTGAATCATACGCCAGGAAGTCCCAGGTTTTATCAAAAAAAAAAAATTCTTTTACGGCTTTAGAATCCCACTTCACAGAGTTCGACCACAATTAGCCACTGCAATGGCTTTTCTCACAACAACCCCTTCAATTCCCCATCATTATAAGAAATCTGGCTTATTTTCCGCAAACGGTGGTCATATCGTCCCACAATGGACCCCATTCTCAAAAAACCTTCAACTTTATAATAAATTCAACTTTTTCAATAGCAAATTATGCATCTCTGACAAACGGAATGAAAAATTGAATGTTCCTGACAAGAAATGGAGGCAGCGCCCCCCGTTAAAACTGTTCTTTCTAAAGTCCATAATCAATTTCATATTAATTTAAACCGAGTGAATTCACATGGAAACACGTTACTGCTTAACGGGAATATTTCTGCTCGACTCCGTCCATCCTCCACCATAATTGCTTCGGGGGGTAAAAAGATTTTTTTTCTTTTTCTTCTTCTTTCTTCGTTTCCATTCTTGTTATGCACTTTCACTATAATATGCCTTTCTTTTCATGAAAAAAAGTCCGCACTCTTATAGGGGACAACACCCGGTTTTGGGACAGGTTGTGTAGCCTACCTCACTCTCTCTCATAGCTCATTTTTTTTTTCAGCATTTCCTTCTCGTTCACTTTCCCTTTTTTATTTTCTCCCTATTCTGTAACAGTGCCATGCTTGACTGCATCACTGTATCTTTTAACTCCTCGTTTTCCAATAATCGATACGATATTATCGATAGCTTTAATAGTCTTTACTGTTTTAATAATAAAGCTTTTTAATCCCTCCTCGAAAGTATTGCATTTCTGTCATGCTACTTCAGTACTATAGAAGATGACAAGTTGACGACCCCAAAAACAAATTCAGCTATTCGAAGTTCGAACCAACTTCACAGCAGTGATAATTTGAAATTTACCTATCTGGAAAAAAAGAAGTCAAATCATAAGAAATAAATATTGGAGTCTGAAATTCTTAACCACCGTCTTCTTGCTATACAAAGTAGCAAAATGCTGCAAAATATTATAAATTATAATGCGTCGCATCCGTTATCATGTCAAAATTTCGTGAATTACTGTATTGTATAACTCGACGGACACTCGCACAGCCTGGTCAACGAAATTTCGATAGCATTCTCGATATACAGCATCATTCTCGAAGAATATCGTTGACTACAACCTTCTGTACATAGCTGCGAATCGACTTGTTCACAATAACTTTTAATGCCCGATATCGATAAATATTTAATTTATTCGTTTTGCTGAACAGTTATGATAATCGACTTGCGAATGAAAGGAAGTATAATATGTCTATACCTGGGTCTTTATAGATGCTCTCGCGACGAAAGGACCCACGTGTCGCGTCGTGTAACTAGCCTAGCCCTCATCTCTTCTTCGGGAGCAGCACACAACACTTTCGCTTCTCCATTATTACGGTATTAGAAAGTGGAAGAAGAAGGAAAAAAAAAGGTTTAATGCAAAGCAGATGTACCCGACCGGGGTCATCCACTTACGGATTTAAGTAAATGGCACAAAGATTATTTATAAATAAAAAATGTACAAAGAAGAAAGGTCTCCTATTTTCTGACGAGAAATCATCGTTGCGTATTTTGCTCATTAGATTCGAGGATCTGTCTGTATTACTGTGAGTGAAGTTGGGATGATAGTCCACTCCGCGGCTCGCATTTGTGGCAAGAATAATCGCTGGGGTTTTGTTTCCTCCTTCCTGGTGAAATACTGACAAGAAAATTTCAGGTGTAACCGTGTAACCACGACTGTACTCATTGGTTGATCTATCTGTATTCCTGATCGTTCCTGATATATTATATTCCGAAAAAGAAATAAGCTCTCGGATCTTCGTATCGGACTATAGGGGATGATCTACACAGGGTCGGACTGGCCATATACCTTGGGCCCCCACTCCTCCGGGCCCCGAGGAAGAGGGACCGGAATGCTTAAAAATGTACTAAATTTTGTTAAAATTTCAAAAATTTTCTCGGCAAAGTGGCCCAGAGAAAGAGGGCCGAAATGCATAAACATTCACTAAATTTGACTTAAATTTCAAAAATGTTCTCAGCAAAAACCCAATTTTCCTCCCAGAAATGCTTGAAAATACATGAAATGTAAGTAAAATTTCCAAAACATATTCTGGTCAAAATCATGTCGCGCGTCTGAGAGTACCGGTATTTGAAATGCTCCAATTTTGACTGAATTTTTAAAAAAATTCTCGCCAAAGACAAAAAAAAATACCCGGTTAAATTTCAAAAAAAAAGTTTTTGGCAAAAAACTATACTGCACAATGAAAACATTTCGCGCGTCACTTAAAATACACCAATTATTTTGACTTAAGTTCTGTAAAAAAAAAATGGCCTCTGACCGCTCCCCCTCCCTCGGACCGTTTCCAGTATATGTTTCAACTCTAACCCACATTATTAATCCTTCTTTCGAAGGGTAGTGGGGGCAGGGCGGATCCAGTATATCACTTCCCCATAAAGAAAATCCCGAATCGCTGCTACCCAGGCCCCTATTTTATCACCCTCCCCGGGCCCTTTGGTCCCAGTCCGACCCTGGATCTACATTCTACAATCCTACCGTACATGCTGGTTATTATGCTTAAATTCCCAATATCTTAATATAAAGTTATAAAACTATACAGAATATGAGTACAGAAGACTACAAGAAGACTAATCTTTTGTAGGGTACCACTGACTGCTATGGAAATTTTTTTTAGCAGCCATTCCATTTCAGATACTCGGATTTACGATTGTACGTACGCGAATAGAAACGTGTTGCAAAGGGAGTATAGCTGTCGTCCAGAATGACTGCCAGTGAGCCAGAATAAAAATGTCACTGATTATGTGACAGTCATCAATAAAACAATCGAAATGATTAAAACAGCATTCAAGAAACGCACATGCTGGACCTTGAAACCCAATTACAATAAAATCATTTCACAAAACGAGATTGTTTTTGATATAACAATAAATAACATCGTAAACGCGGAAGTTTTCGAGACCGTTCGATTTAAACGCGCGCGCGCGCACGTGAAACAAAAACCTTTTTTTTTGCAACAATGAACGTCGATGAGGCCTCGCGCTTATTCCATTCATTCCCGTGATTGAATCGGTTAAACCCTCGTGAGCGTTTCGGATCTTTTATGGAATGAAAGAAACTGATTATCCTCTATAAAATTACGTTTCACCATTTGCGTCTATTAACAGCTGCGGCTCAAAAGGTAATTCAGCAGCCCTTAGTCAATACGCAGGTCGAAATGCTGAAGGAGACCGGATATACGTGATGAAACCTATTAATTAAACCAAACCCGATCGTCATCAAAAGGTCGGACTCATTTTCAGAATCGCCATCGTCTACCCAACCGCAAATACTTTCCGCAATTCAAAGAATGACGATGTCTGGAAAATGAAATTGACAAAATAATTGATATGTTACTCGTGACTCACGTGTGTTGATGATCCAAACCAAAACAAAACGTCGTGGTGTGACAGTTGACACGTCACTAGACTAACTTTTTATCCTAGTTTGTTTTAGTAGTTTTTGGTTGTATTGTGTTCTTTTGTTAATCAGAGTCAAGGGGTTCTGTTACTTTCCGTCAGAGGCGCTGTCTCCCAGTCAGTATGGCACCCTGAGATTTATTCGAAATCCGAATACCCAGCAATGCTCGGATAAATCCTTGCTGTAACTTACTGGCAAAAGGGGTTTTTTACTAAATTAATTAGATTTAGATGAAGCTTTTATTAAAAATTACGGAGTACTCTGTACAGACTACACTACAGTATACTCTGTGCTAGTCAGGAGTCGGCAGTGCAAGGATTGCGCAGGAATCAGGATACAGCTTACGCCCGGTACCGTATACCGAATTACACAACTGGGCCCCTTTGGTGTAACAGAGACAATATTTATTTGTCTCAATTTTATTCCATATACATACGTAACTGCATCATTATTTTATCATCAGATTGTCTCCATTTTCTCGGTTGCACTAATACTCGACACATTATCCACAAATCACACTGTTTGATGATGTCAGCCAACCGAAAACTACTCGAACAAAATGAACATTATGAACCGTGTTGAAACACACATCATGCTGTCCCGTTTGTTTACACTCCCATCAACATTTTCTTATTGATCACGGGGTAGCAGCACCGGTTCTTCACTCCTAAAAATCACAGCATCGCGTTTCCTGGTTGTCTGAGATCCCAATAATTATGAATCTTATTATATAGAGCGCATATGGGACGATACGTTTTTCTCATCAATTTAATTTGATTTTGATTATTTAAAAAAAAAAATCAAGCGCACAACAACAACAATAATTATATCGTGAGAAAGATTTGACCAAGCAAAATGTCCGATGTTTTTAAAATATTACGTTATCTGGTGTAGGAGAAAAATCACGGCAACAAATCGTACTGTAATTTAATCTGATTTATTAATCGGTAATAATAGTTTGTTTATAGATACATGCAGTGGCGGATCCAGGAACCTGGTGGAGGGGGAGGAGTTTTACTTATAAAATTCCCAAATGGGGATAGGGTCTGCACTCTGCATGGCTTCGAAAAATTGGTGCGGACTGGAGAAAATTGTCTTCTCTTTTTCTTTTCTCTCACCATTTCCCCCCACTTTTTTCTCGACTTATGGAGGGGGTCGATTGCCCCCTCCGCCACTCCCTGGAATGCCCTGGATCCGCCACTAGGTATAGGCCTACCCCATAAGTTGTGATGTTTTTATAAACACTCATTAAATATTAGGCTAATTATTCTTGAATAAACGAGGACTCCGAGGTCTGGGATAGTCAGCTCTCGTGTGGATTTTTCTCGTAAATTGTATAATCTCAGGAGTGGAATAACAATAGATCAGCGTTTGGAGTAACCGAGGAGGATGGCGGATTTATAAACCCGGTCCACCCTGTCCAGCTAGTAACCTACCTCGCACGAGGTTGAGGATGACATACTGGAAGTGAATTGGTGATTTTTATACGGTAATGATTTATAGAGAATACCAATATGCATAAATAATTAGGTAACTTCAGTAGATTGGCTTCAAAATTAATAGTCATAGAATTATTGCGGAGACGAAGAAAACACGTCTGCAAAATTAATGGTCTTTCCATCCAGGAAAAAAGAAACATTCCACGATAAAACCTGACCTTGAACAGATAGCGCACAGAAACATATCGAATTTGAGGGACTGGGGGTGGAAGCGGGTGATGGTCCGAGGGTGGGGAGATGGGGAGAGGCTGCTTCCGTCAAATCAATAAACCTCTCCCAGCCATCTCGTTGGAGTAATTATTCTTCTCATTGTCAGAGCTTTAGAGGGAAATTAACACCGGCCTTGCACCGTTCAGGGGACTGCAGCTGTGAAATCCCCAACCGACGACGGTTTATTCGCCTGCTGATGGTACAGGCGAAAACTAAAATACTACTGAACGTTTTTGATACGATATGGATATGAAGTACTGTAATTTAAGTCTCCGCAAAGTGTTGGACTTGAGGTACACCTATTTTTGCTGTAACTTATTAAGTTGTAATTTACTAATTCCGAGGCAACTTTGCATTTACTGTTTGATTTAAACACTTTTTAAAAGTTCTCGTTCAATACTGTATAATATTCACACTATATTCTATATAAAATGTGTTAACTGATCAATAATATAATGAAAAAAGGTATCAGTCTGGTTTAGAATGCCTATTTCGGCGGTGGTAAACGTATAAAATTTACCATATACTCCGTATACATTTAGAGATAACCATGAAGGAATACAAGAACAGGAGTTATCCCTGTTATATATCAACTTCATTAGAAAGAAATCGAACAAACTCCCATCTTCACACGGGATTTACGATTGCGAATTATCCAACTGGTTGAAAGAAGTTTTAATTTTAAAACTTCCAAAGGGAAGCGTGTTCTGATAATGTAAGTTATAAAATAAGTGTTTATACTTCTCGTCTTCTTGTTTTCAAAGATTTGGAGGAATAACTTATATGAATGCAACACCCCGTTTATACAGGTATATATATAAAACGTTATTGCGCATCGCAGGCAGCTCCTGTGACCTGACTTTATCTCTTTCGAAAACAATAGCTGATGCAAGCTCCCATATTTCGATTCTATATAGATAAAAAAGAAAAAATAAGGAAAAGTGGCAGCCCGTTTGTTTACCGTGAGGGAACCATCTGTCGTATCATCATCATCCCAGTCTATATATTCGCAAGTGTTTGAGAGGGTCTGTTTCAGCGCTGACACAAAAACAGGTGTTCCAAAAACATCACCTTCTTAACATACATTCATTACTGTGCCATTACTATTATTATTTATATTGGCAGTTTGCGCCCACAAAAATCCGTTATTCCATGCGGTGCAAACGGTTCGACCGGCCAATACGAGTTCTTCAAATGCCTCCTAAATTAAAACATTACGTAAGAATTGAATAGAAACTAGAAAGCACTCAAACGTTGAAAACTCAGAGTTACTTTGTAGATTTGTACCAGCAGGTACTTGTATTTTTAAATTCTGTTTCGGCATGAATGTAAACCGTCTGGGAAAAAAATATACTTGTTCATATAAGTTACATAATTATGAGTCAATAATTTGGAATGGGACTAATATGTCACTATATGAAGTAAATATAACATTTTTATACCCTGCTCACTGTGCTCATCCATTACAGAAGGAAAATAATGTTTCTCTGGTTTTGTCCATGTGGATTGTGGATATTGTAGGATTATACCTTATGTCCATGCTGAAGCACTAATTTTATGTCCTTTAGTTGAAACTGGAATATAAAGTCGGAGTGAAAGTTTAAAATGGAAACAAAAATTCGGATTCTTTTGTCAATCAATTTTTCTTTTAAATTAGAATACGTAGCTGCTGTATATTTTATATTTTTTATTCCAATAATGATCTTATTCATAAACTTTATATAATATGGTACATAAATCTTTTCCCAAACTAGCACTATAAATTCTGCTGAATATGAAGTACGTAATTTTATCTTGAATACCGTACGAATTTTATGTGATAAAACACACCTGTGTTAATTATTATTGGAATTATTTTTCCTGTTGCTGCTGATGTAATAAAATATCGTTAATACAAACAGTCAAATTCAATTTTGAAGAAACATGGGGAGAGAGAGACTGCTGGCGCGTGTTGATATTGTTCTCTCAAGAAAATAATGTATGTAAACAATCAGACGGCCACGCCCTTGGTAAAAGGCCTATCAAGCGGATAAAGGTGCAGATAAAGAGGCATTTGCGATATATAATATATTATTTGTTAGCACCTTGCCCGTCTCTCTAATCGACGACGCCAACCTTGCAGCTCACGAAATTTTCACGCGCTAAGAAAAATGATCGACGCTATAATATCCATCGCAATAATTTTTTTTTAAATAATAATTTAACTATATTTATATCATCATGTTTTTTTTTTAAACAATGAACAAAAGATCCAGCCTCAACAACAACACATGTGTGTGACACTGATGGTGATGAAAAGGGCCCTACCCTACCCACCCACCAACACACCTTGCACTCGCCGGTCACATGTTTTATTATGTGGGAGTAACAACACCCCAATATATTCCTGAATATATTTATGTAACGGTTTCGCAATCTCGGGAATTAGTTACAACCAAATCGACTCTCGACCTCTAAAATTATACGATCGAAATGACCGATCGTCAGAACCAATATCGCACGATGAAAAAAGAGAGAGAAACGGGAACCCGCCTCTCGCGACGAACGGATCGCCGATTCTTCCTTTCTGGAACTGCGTGATTTTTACCCGAAGAGAAAGATTGTTTTACGTACCTTGTCATCGGAGTTATTATTCTGGTTATTCCATATTGAAACTGGACACTCACCATCCACAACTACCATCCTCATGGGGTACACGGCTACATGCCCTCCAACATTCATTTCCCAACTGGCACGACGAGCGACCATGGCATGATCGGCCCACCCTGTTACTCTGCCCAACCCTCCACGCCCCTATCGGCGAGCAGTGGACTGCTCCGCGCCTGTGTGTATTCGCGAAGCTCCAACCGCGCCGTCTCTCTCTTGTGTGCTGTACTATGTAGAGAACTCGGAGGTCAGAGAGAGAGACATATTTCTCTCATTGCCTCAGCAACGGGGCTAAGGGTGAAACGCGGGGGGCGCGACCCCACCCACCCACCACCCTTTTGCGCTCTCCAACTAAAGGTCCTCGTCCCCTGATAATAAAGTATCAGGTGAAACTCCAGAAACACGAAAAATACATAAATGTTGATTTTTAAAATACCTGAAGTCTCCTCCAAGGAATTTTCTGCCCGATCAAGGGGAGGGGGGGGGGGTCGAGAAAGTACCATCGTTGCGTTGTCTGGCACCCCTGGTGCATCCCATTAATCCCCACTTATTACAGAAAATACTAATTCTGTGGTAGTACAGTATACGAAAAAATAATATGATTAACATTCTTACCAGTTTCCTGGGAAAGCAATAGAAATTTAGAATCACGTCTCATGTGAGGGATGAATGCTGTCGCCTAAAATCAGTGGTGATCAGTTTTTGATAAAACCTAACTATATAGAGTAATAATTTAAGTTATATAAGTTATATGAGTAAATATATTAAAATAATTATTCGAATATTTTACAGAAGTAGTTCTTGTTGGTTTGTTTAATTGTTTCAATTGTAACTCACTTTGATCCTTCTTTAGAAGGTGGGAACAGGGTGGTGGCCATCCTCCTTGGTCACCGACCCCAAACAGTTGGCGAGTCCGAGGCGAGGTATATCGGCCAAGGAGAATCGTATTCCACTCCTGAGAGGATCCCAATTTTGCGGAGAATTAATATCCAGCAGGGTTCAATCTACAAATTGAGAGTGCTATATACCCCTTCGTCAGCCTTTTTAGAGTAGACATCTAAAGTGAACTATTTAGTTACACCTACAAAATAATGTAGAGGCAAAATGAGGAGACCGATTTAAAGTCACTTCGTAAGGAAGTTAGCTGTTTAAACCATGGCATATAAATCATGCAACCAGCTTATTTTCCATTCAGTATTTTCGAAAACATGAGATACAAATACGATACGAGAGAGATTTTACACGTCAGACCGAAACAAATCAACATGTTCTTTCGCACCCATTCGTGAGCTGCGTAATTATAGTGATCCCACAATGTCCTCAGACCTGCGAAAAGAAGAAGAAGAAGAAAAAAAGACGTGTTATACAGGTCAGAAGACGATGTTGTTTGGTGATTATCGAGTTTAGAAGAATGCGAGAGTAATAATTCTGAATTGTTACTGCTGACGCATAAGCAGCATATTGTTATGGAACGACGCACGATCTACCGATCATTATGATGATGGTACAGGTTGCCAGGTCAGAATTCGTCTCTATGGGTTGGGTGTATAAGGTTTATTCTAATTTACAGTATGGAATAAACCTTACAATGGGATACCTTTCCAGTTTCCACACTATATTTGACACCCTTAAAAGAAGGAGCCACCATTCAAAAGTCACTAGCATTTTAAACGAAGTGAAACGACTAATCGTTTAGGGAGTCCTATGGACCTATGGACTCCTTTTGCAATTAGCCCTCGGATAGTGGCGGCAAGTAACGTGGAAAACTTTCAAAATGAAACACTCTAAAGCTACAGTCAGACATAAGTGGTGCGTTTGTTGCGGACGGAGGAGCGGACGCGGACGCGGATCGACAAACACGTGA
>JAQFYH010000236.1:0-14413 GCA_034694405.1 Scolopendrellopsis subnuda
CTCATTGCACGACTGTTTGTAACATAGCGGGATTTTCCCTAACTACGAATCTCGATCGACGAACGATCTCGTGTTGCTAACTCTTGTGTATCTATAGACTGTTGGTGCAGTTTATAGTATGGACTGATTCTTTGGTCTAGTTATAATTATAAAACCTAAGACAGATAGCTCAAATTCACGTCCTCACTTCAGTAATGAGCATATTGAAAATGTGAATGTACAGCTTCAGTGCACAGCTATTTGCGCGTGTACCCTCTGTCGAGAGAAAACGTAACTAATAATTCCCATTGAAGTCTGATCGCTTCATTGAGGGAATGGTGAGATGGAAAACACACTTCACGCTATTGTAGTGAGCACAATATTCTGGCCAGTCATTTCGAAAGCTCCAAGACAAGTTGTCTCAGTTGATGCCGCAACACCACACGTTCCGGCGTTTCTGTTGCTTAGTAAAGTTCGGCAACGCACAACCAAGGGATACGGACCCAAATTATCCACCGCACGAAAAAAAAAACTCTACGCACCAATTAGTCTGTCACAAAAAGAAATGATCAGACGCAAAATTTAGATGAATTCGTAGCAACGAAAAAAAGAAGAATAAAAAAAAACAATCCGCCACACACGTCACACAGGAGCACGGTTTGTTCTCCGTGGTCGCAAGTATTGTGTATCAAATGAAATGAGTTGATTTGATTTCCTTTTGCGTATAACGGCGTACGGTGAATAATTTGTGTCCCCTGATATCACTGTTCCGAAGTTATCGTCATTTCCGTTTGCCGCTCTGTAGATAGGAAGAAGAAGAAAGTACATGAGCGTTCTTGCCGTTATTTTGTATTATTCTGAGATGGTGCACCAACTTTTGTGAGTAGGCAATCAACGATTCGGTAATTTTCACGTTTTTCTCCTTTTTAAAGGTGCACAGTCCACTCGGGGTTTCGTGTGACCAGTGCACAAAACCTATAAAAATCGATAATCACTATCGGCGTCTCGTGTCGATAGAGAGACGCGTTCGTTGCGTTCCTACGAATCGATACTGTAATATCGATATAAAGCTGAATTAATCGATCATATTAAATTGGACTAAGCAGCTTTAAGTCCTTTCAGAAGTTTGCGATCAACCAATAAAACAATTTCTAAAATAAAGACACGGAAACTATTAAATTAAATAAAAATTGAAATTTTAATCACATAATCATAAAGACGAAGACGACACAAAAGTCATGGGATTGGAAAAAAAAAAAACAATATTAAAGATTTATATTCAACATTAAATAATTTTTCGTAGACCAGGTTTATCATAAACCATGGTCTGAATCGAACCAGTTCGCCCTATTTACAAAAACATACAATACCGGTAATCGATGCATCATTTGACCTCTCCATTATGCACGAAATAGCAAATAGGGCGAATTCAGATCTACGGAGCGTTAGCGCACAATATCCTTTCAGACTTGCGCTGTTCTTCAACTTTATTTACTTTGGAAGAAATTATAATGGAAAACTTTATAGTTTTTGGCAGTTTTATTTACAATATTATTTCGCTTTCTAAACGAAAAAACAGAAAAATGTTTATGTTACTTAGGTGCTTATTCACTTACTTTACTCTAACAAACTGGGTGCATTTTTTTTTGTACATTCATACGGTATTACGAAGAGCCCTTTACAATCACACACTTTATTACCTTGTATTTTCATATATACATTCTTAAAGGGTCCTTACAACTGGTTCATTTCGTAGGAAAGTCGTAGGAAACTCATTCATAGTTTTCCCCCTATTTGTAAAACGCGCAACATTCTGTGATATTACGCGAACTAGGGGCTAGTTTGCAGAATGTTAAAATGGCAGGGCGTACTGCGATTGGTTCAAAGCAATAGATATTAGATACTGCCACTATCAGCTTTCGGGTTTTTACTTCATTCACGCTGAAGCAGCCTAGTACTGCGTTTTACTGCCGAAAAGCAACAAACTTCGTCTAGCTAAGAATTAATGGGACCGCGACTGACCGTATGCTATTATTATATTTTACGATTAGAAACTTTCCTACGAAACGAACAATATTTTGATCAGGTATTTTGGATATGACCCACCATTGAACAGTCAATTATCTACTGTATGTGGTATAATAATATGTCTATATACTGTCTATGTACACATTTTAAGGTAATTATTTAAAATAAGCAACATTGAAATAATACAGTATAAACACAAATATCCTAATTTCTTATAAAACAAAAAATACGTTTATTTTCATTCTTAAAAAAAGTATTTTGATCTGAAACGTAGCCTACATTAAAAATTTTCAAGATAACTTTCAAGTTTTTAAATGCATTAAGGGAGGGTATGGATAGGGACGCTTTTGAGGTAAAGGTATTTCAACAGTTTTATAGAATTTAATTTTTTTAAATCAAATATTTCAAGTTTTAAAAATGCATAAAATAGTTTGCGGTTATTGTTTTGGAAAAATGTAAGTAGTTGAATTCACCATTTTTTTTTTCCTTAAATTTTAAGTAATAATATTATTTTTCCTGTTGAATTACCTAATTTTTGTATCTTTTATATAAAAAAATAACGTTCCTATTGTACTTTGTAGTACGAAAAATTTGTAAATTTCATGAATTATTGAATTGCTTGGCCAAATACTTGGCACGTTATTCATTCAACACTGAACCGAAAATCACGACGACAAAAGAAATGTATAAATGCGCAGAAAAAAATCCTTCGCCGAACCCATCAGATTTATATTATTTTAAATAAAAAATAAACTCTGTCTCTTGTACGTATTTAAAAATAGAGAAATCTTCTTTCTTTCAATTTTTTTCAACAGTATAAAATGTTCTTTTGTTTTGTTTTTTTAAAAAATCACCCACTGACAAAAAAATGCTTATTATTCCCATAAATATACAAATTTAAGTTACTTGATTTTTTAGGTGCAAACTCTTTAATGATTCTTCTGGGCTTTTTTTTTTCTGCTCGCGAGCATGTCGTAGAATGGATGGTGACTGATGCTTTGCCTGGAACAAGGACAAAATTAATTACTTTTTGATGCGCCTAAATTTTGTTTTAAAAAACAGCAGCAAAACTTTTCTTGGTGGACACTAGCAGGTATTGAACGTGCCATCTTCAGGTGGTAGATGATCGTTATTCGACTCGACCCATCCGATTAGAGGCAGACCCGAGTGATACTGTCGCTCATACTGTCAATCGTCTCGCGTTTCCACTGGCAAATTGCGATAGCGATCAAACACGCTTGGAAAAAAAAGGCTACGAGTCGTATTCCCACTGTATGTATGCTATGTCTAGTGGTTCCGGTATTAAATAAAATATGTGACAATCGCAAGCATATTTCTCCGTATAATGGGATTCAATAGACAAGTAACGCCGTCCCCTATACTTCCTAGATTAGGATATTTTACTTTTCCGCAGTAACAGGATAGCACTGATAGTGACTGGTTTCAACAACTGAAGAATATTTTTCCACATGCGAGTGCGCAGCGTTTCTGCAGAGACGTTTCAATAATAAAAACGAATTTTTTTTTTACCTAACACATTTTATCCACTCTTCTTTTTCTTCCGGAGTGGCTGCGGACATCCTATAAACGGTATGTTTTCCTATAAAGAAGAACGTTGTAACGAAATTAGTTGTAGTGTCGTCATTACACATTTTTAAATTGTATGATACGGGGGTAACGGTGCTTCTACGAGAAGACCATCGTTACGATGTTGAAAATATTTTCGATATTCATAGAACATTGAACAATGATCTCGTTTTAAGTTTATTGTTCCACTCGTAAATAACATCATTTTTCCCTCGGTTGATTGGATCGCGGCGGTAGAAATCAAGTCACCCAATTCATAAAAAAATGTTTGTTTTACCTTCTACAACTTTTCCTTCCGAATCTGTCTTGCAGGCTTTGATAAACTCTGAACTTGATGCGTATAATTCGAAACAATTGGGTTTACTCCTGTCGTTCACTTCTCTGACCTGGATATTTTCCAAGGGAATGATTCCTCGTGGTTCCTTATCCTGCGGATGGAAAAAAAAAAGAACTTATAGTATGTTGTATGGGCTTATCTGACCCTCCTTCGACCGTAACAGTTCAGGTTAAATGGTGATTATGTCGACTCAGAATGAACAATCGCGAAAACAGTGACATTCTGCAATTACCTCCATTTTGTTTAATATCGCTTTAGTCCTTTACAAAATGGCGGAAATCGTAAGTTCCAGTAGTACCAGTACTCAACATTCATCATTTTTTCCAGTCTGGGCAAAGCAAAGTTCAAAACGCTCTCGGGAACAGGATTATTCCACCAACCCTGTTCTCCTCGGAATTCCCGAGCTGAGCAAGCAATTAGGTAATCGAAGTGTCACGCTACTAGTTGCAAATGCGAATGTTTTGGAACAAAAAAAATCACTTTTTTGTTTGTTTCAGGTTGTAAAAAAAGTAAAAAAACCTCCAAAAATAAAGGAAATATAACTTACGGCGGTATATTCAAAATAGTACAAGCAGTTGTCGTTAAGAATAAACCATCTTCTCTTCCAACTCTTGTATCTTCCACCTAAAACAAAAAAAAGTCGTTTATTTTTTTCGTTATTTAGAAAATAGTTTTTTATTTCTTGGAGACTGAAAAATTAAAATTACAGTTAGCATTTTTTTCCCTTTATAGTATGACTACGAAGAATGATACAGCCTACTAGTCCTACGCTGCATACAACATGCAGCGTGGGACAGGTGACCGACACTCCAGTCTTGGAATAGCGCGCAGGGCGCTAAAAACGTTTGCTTGCTGTTTTCTTTAATTGGCATTCTCGTGGATCAAGCGGTTAGATAAAAAGATCCAAGACAATACCTATAAATTAAGTTACAGGATTAACTCTATTTCCCCAACACAACAACCTCATTCCATTCTGTACCCTAATCATATTATTTAACCGGCACAACTAATTAGTTGGAAAGAAACTAACGCTCACGTAAATTTAGATTAATTTCTAATTGCTCGCGTTAATAATACTGTATATATTAAGGCATTAATTGTAAAAACTAATTTATTTTATTCGGCTCTAATCCATTGCTGACAAAAAATTTAACCATTATGGCACTGTATAATATTGTTGCCTTCTCTCACTCTCATAATTTATGCGCACATTTCTACCACCAAAAAAAGAAATGAGTCATTCAATCATCCTCGTAAGATGGAACGACGATTTGGAAAGAAATGTTTCGGGATATAAAAACTCGAACGTCGTTTAAAATTCTTATATTCTCCATTGCAGATGACAACAGTAGTTTTACAACCGATTTTGTACATGCATTCATATCATTTTTTAAAAAAAAAATCCTTTTATTTTCTGTTTTAAAATGAATCACTTACTCAATTTAGAAGCTCCTGAACCGAAGGGATGGATGAAAATATTAATTTATTAATTATGAAAAATTACAATATTATTACAAAATAACAATATTAAAAGACGTCAAAGTGTCATTTATGTTTGATCATCAGGAGCAAAAAATTAAATTAAGAAATTCATGCCCGTCGTGTAAAAGAAATGGCGACCTTTCAACTCGAATTAAGCGAAATAAACTCAAAACAAAATTATTGGACCTCAAATTAAATTGTGCGTTAAATTATACACTTTCCATGCTTATATAATGTAGTAATTTTGTGCCAAAATTTTTTTGTTTCGTTTTTGTAAATACATGTACATTTACCGTTGCCAAATGATTCGAAATTGCGGCGTTACGAGCCATTTACAATACTAGAGAATATGAACTTTATATGATGAATTTAATTCCGCAGAAAATTTTTGTGAGTGATAGATGAATGCGTTAAAATGCTACTGTATAAAATCTAGACCGAACTAATTACGTCAATCGCAGATTTGCACGAATTCAGTTGTGTCAAGTTACATCCACCGTAATGCATTCATCTACCACTCGTAAAATATTGCACGAAATTACATTAATCAAAAAAGTTCCTATTCTCTAGCATTACCAGTGGTTCGTCGCACTGCAAAACTTAAAAAAAAAAATATATAATATGAGCAGTTTGAGCACCATGCCGATCGAATTAAACTCTTAAATAAAATGCTTCTCAAATGTTGTTTCATTATCATGATACCAGTTTGATTTTTTTTTTCACCTTTAAAAGTTTTTCTCTCTCTCATGAATACGAAACACTAACTCAAAAAATACCAATAAATTCACCAGATTAAAACGGAGAAACTAAACTATAATATTGTTAACATAATTAGCGCAAAGCATGCATAGTTTTGTTAGCTTTGAAAGCGGCAAAAGCAAATATAGCGGAGAAGAAACGGACATTCGTGCAGAATTTCAATATTAAGACGAAAACTAATATTATAGCCTAAAAGAATTAATATTTTTACTCTCGGGAGAAAGTTTTTCAGATGTGTATTAGAATATTACATTGTAAAGTTAATTTTGATAAACTGTTGAATATTCGAATTATTTTGGTTCGTAAGTCGAGAACTTTCAAAAATATGAATTGTAATTAACGATTATAATTGGTAATAACTATTCTAACAAGTTATATTCTAATACACAATTTACAAATAGAACAATAGGGAGGCGACCTTCTGTAACCTGTTGCGAACATCTCTAATGGAAAAGAGTTGTTTATAAGACGCTTCGATATAATTTTGGTGCCGCGATTACCAGATAAAGTATAAAATTGCGTAGTAACTACATGAAAATATTTGAAGTTTCGATACAATTACTTAAAAAATATCAATTTTGATGCAGCGATTTCATGCACTTGCGCACTACATTGGACAGAAGATGGTAGCCTTCCTATTATATAAAAGAAATATTAATCTCTTATCAAACCCAACAAATTCTGGGACCATCCTGCAGTCGGGGATTTTTAAGAGATGATGGAATCTAGAAAAACATCCGCAAGGACTGTTGAGCTTGATTAAAGAGTAATATTTACGTCTAGTAAACATAGTACGAAAAACAGTAGGGAAAATCGGGTTTGCCACATCAGCATAGAGGCAGCGAAGCCACAATTTCGTGATTCATTCCGACTTCATCTCAAACCCGATAGCAAAACGTCGCAAGAGATCCAAGTCGGAACAAAATGCAGCGCGACAACTACAACACGAATCGAGGGAGACGGCAAGAAAAGTAAACTTCATCGTCCATCATATTTTCATTTTCTGCCGTCTGAGCCACGAATCACGTTATAGTCGTCTTGACGTTTTTTTTTTAACGAACTAGGGTATAAACGTACGATAAATTCGGAGATCTTACCCTGTTTCCATAACCATCCCTCCCGATCGGGATTGAAGAAGGTGTGCATGAGATCGTTACCGTCATCTTCCGGTATTTTAAACGGCTCTCTCTTTATATTCTCGTATAAACTCTGAAACAAAAATGTTTTTAACAATTAGCAAAATTTCACCCAATGCTTTCACCCAACACGTTTACTTGTACTTTAACCTGACGTGTAGCGTAATTTCGTACCATTCAAGATTCACGCAAATGTTTAAAAGTACGTCACACACGTTCGCTCGTGAATCTACTGCTTTCATTCTCTAACGAATAATGTCCGTTACTAACGTAAGATCCCAAAGACGAGTTTTAATCTTTTCAAACTTTTTTGATACCGCGTATTTCTTCTTTCAGCAAAACGCTATCGCTGCAACAGCGAAGGAATAAAACATTTCCTTATCGGTGGCTAAAACGAAAGCGTTTTGCAGAGAGAAGAAATACCTTATGCGTCACATGTAAAATTCCAAACCCTATTTTTCAGCGCTTTCTTTAAACCAACACTATGCTGCGAGGGTTTTGTGAAACGCGGCCAATAAATAACGCAATAAAAATTCAGCAATCAATATCGGGAAACCAGGCATCAGTAAAATGCCATAGGAAGTGTTTGTTTACGGTAAAACGTAAATGTCAATTCTTTTTTTACCCTGAGTAGTTCTTCGGGCAAATCTCCGCCGTCGTTGATGCGTTTGTTCATCTGGATGAAGAGTTCTACGGACGGTTTGTCCTTGACGCTCGGATTGTGTAGACTAGTATTCAACATTATGATGGAGAAAGAGAGCACGTAACAGGTATCTGCACAAAATATAAAATAAAACGGTGTAGAAAAGATTTGGAGGGTGGCGCATGCATCCGCCCTGCCCCCACTACCCTTCGAAAGAAGGATTAATAATGTGGGTTACAGTTGAAACAAACAAACAAGAAAAGATTTGGTTTTGTAAGACAGGCAACAGTTAAATTCTCATTACAAACGGTATCGCAATAATAAAAAAAAAAAACAGTAGGGAGGTCGAAAAAAGCGAACCATGGAAGTTCCCAAAAAATCCTATAATCGACTGCAGTTATACTGCATTGCCAGAATTGAACCCGCGATCTCGTGAAGGCGTGGGTGTGAACCCACACATTTTTCAGACGTGGGAGAGAAAATACTGAGATCAAACAGCACAAACTCGTCGAAATAAAATAAATCGAACGTAAATCACACGGAAACGGAAGTGAGATGAAATAGTAAGTACTTATTTGATTGGTGTAAATTTGACAGTCCAATATCATTAAGTGGTGGCAGCTCTTGTTGATGACTTCCGTACATGGGTTATAGACAGTGGTTTAGTGGCAATTAAAAAGGTACCGGAGCTCCGAGAAAACGTTCCGGAGCTCTGAGGAGAATTTTTGCAACTTTTGTATGGGATCTATGGGAGTCCAAGAAAAGGTATCAGAGCGCCGCTCCGGCCCGCTCCGGCACCACTACACCAGTGGTTATAGAGATATCCGCGTAACATGCGAAGTTGCGAACACGGTACGTGAAGAAATAAGGTTAAAAACAAACCAGTAGAAGTAAAAACTCCAGGATTAAGTTGGCAATATCTTTGCGCGAATGATTCCATCATCCGGTCAATTTTCTGCGCTTCTCCGGGAAGCCGAAAACTCCAAAGGAATTGTCTGAGTGCTTGTACCAAAATTAGATCTGTGAAGTCGTGTAACTCCACGAAGGCCGTTAAAACCTTCTGATTGAAATCGTTTCTAAAAAAAGAATTTAAAGAAAATTATAAACAACATGGACCACGTATGAAACGTACATCTACGTAGGCTATCTGGTCTTTTTAACAGTACTTACCTTTCTCCTAGGTAGTCACCAATGGCAGTTTTGTTGAGCCCCTCGCCCTTGTAAAGGAACTGGGCTATTCCCTCGGGGGTATTATTCAGAAGCCCATGCTCTATCAGGTACTCGATGCCCTGAAAAAGAGAAGAAACAGACTTTCTTAATATCGTATCTACAAGAATGATCTCATCAATAAAGTCGGAATTATTGACAAAGGGGCGCGAATTATATTTTCGTATAAAATGTTCAACTGCCCAGTATAATGAATATTGTATAGCACGTGCAATCCTTCACAAGCCACGGGCACCATGCAGCACATGGAGAAATCTCGGGAATACTGTCTAGTAAGAGTAAAATAGTGTTCAGTAATAAGCAGAAACATTAATTTTTTTTCCTCTGCAAATCACGCAGAAATTACGAACACGATCAACCGAAGGACAACTTTACGTAATAATTTTAAATTTTATATAGTAATTTTAAGACACAGATTCGAATTCCAATGGATGAATTTTAGATGGAAATATTCAGAAAGCCGATTTGTTGCAAAAGTTAAATAATTCAGTCATCACTTACCTTTTTAGGGTCCATATTAAATTTTTTGCGGCCTATGGACATCTGTTTTGATTTTGGATTGGCTTTGCTGTAGAAAAACAGAACAATTTTAGATTAACAATCGGCCAGGTCAATAATAATAAATACTTATTACTTAAGTTATGCAACATTTAAAAATAAAACCGCTAAATTTTAAAATAAGGGCCGCTCAAGCAATGATTGAATTTGCTGGTTCATGGCATTTTGACCGTTGTTGTGCAACCTGCCGTGGTTATTCGCACCTGGTAAATTTCGATGACGGATTTTTGCAAACAAATTTACGCCATTCAGCATATCATACTCAACATGCCGAGCGAAAATGTTCAGTTCTAACTTATTCGACAGCTGTCTGTCTAGTCGTCTGAATCTGCTAGAACAGGAACCCGTCCCCAGGTTAGAATCCAGTGATGGATAAAAATTATTGAATTTCTCGAATAACTTACGAGACATCAACTTTGAGGCGAAAACTCGAGACAAAAGAGCAAGTATATACGAAATTACGAATTAACCAAAAACAACAACCTTGCAACCAGAAAGTAAGACCCGCCTTCTTCATCAATAATATTATTTAGAAAATGATTTTTAACTTACACTTCGTCCACCAATTCCATGTTTTCTAATTCGGCTGTGACGTCGGCTATTTCATCTTTTAATTGCTGCAAAAACAATCGCAAAATAATTAGAAATTCAGTTATTTTTCTTAAAGAACATTATTGTTTCGTAAAATACCTGCGCCTGCGAAATTTTCCGCTTTTTTTCGACGCAGAGTTTTACAGTTTTCGAAAGAGCGTGCATGCTTAAAATGCGAACGGAAAGTGAGTGTTTGGCGCTAGATGGCGAGTAAAATTTAATATCCTGTGTTTAGAGCGATATCTTCAAAGAGACATCTCTTATTTCCGGAGTTCTAAAGGGACGGAGTTTTTCCTAAAAGATAAGGGTCAAAGAAATCGTGCTTTCTCCCCCAGGTCACCCACGCCTAAGTAAATAATAAAAAAAAATGTATGCTACGAAAATACATTTATTAGATTATTATATATTTATTTTACGTATATTATAGTAAGTTTTTTCCTCTGTCTTGTCCGTCTTGTTTAGTTGTTAGCAGAGAGAGAGAGTATACGTCGTTGGTTTCATCATCTCGAATCAAAAACCTAACTTTCGGGAATTCCCTTATTTAAGGGACTGCGTGCTCTATCCATTTATTTGGGAATTCCTCTTTTATATTAAAAATTGAAATGAACCTGAGGAAGGAGCTACCCCAGCTGCCACCACAAGTCTGACTTTGTAGAGCAAAGTCTAGGTTGAGCACGAAATATTCGGGATTACACTGTAACGAGTGTAACGTGTAAAAAAGTCACTCTTCAAAGATGAAATTCGTAGCGTAGGGAGTAGGGACACGAGAGAATCCCTAAATTCCAGTCAAATAATTTGGGGAACGATTCCGCCACTCAGATTAATTTAAAATCTCCATTTACCACGTTAGAATTCTTGGTTAATTATACTTCGTATTCTGCGAAAAAACATTAATTTTCCTTTTTTTTTTAAACTAAAACAGGCTAATTTAACGAGATACATACGGAAAAACTGGGAAATTTTGGGGGGAACTTATTAACGGGAAAATTCCTGAACCCATCCCTAATTCTGAAGGAAGGGGACATGCGCTACGCAATACCAAGAGCCCGCGATTTTCGTCTAGACTTTATACGTAAAGTCACCCATTGAAAAAGCATTACCGTAAAGACGGACTTTTACTGAAAGTCGTCTTTATGGCAGACGACAATCTCGCTCCCTGGTTTTATAAACAGTTCCAAATTAAAAAGTAGGGGTGCTTATCATTCAGCAACAACGTAGACAGAGCTGCCCTTACCTGTATTTCTTGTAAGAGGGCGACTTTCCTTCGCCGGATATCTGCTAATATCCTCTGCTCCTCCCCAGTCAGGTCTGTAAAAGAAGAAGAAAATAATTAATAAGAACTCGGTCAATTATTAGGAGACGTCTATTCAAAATGGCGCAACCATTGAAATTCATTCCACTTAGAGGGAGACTTTCAGCGAAAGCAATTATAACGAATAACTTCAATTACGATGATGACGTGAAATTTTATCCGCTCATTATTCATGGTTTGGAACCCCCCTTCAACCTCTCTCAATCTCGTTTCGTTTAGTCATTTAAATTCCTTTCATCACTCTTGACGTAATAATTTGCCTGGTCCGCCCCCCACTTTTAATGCTGGTCGCGGAAGGGGCAGATTTTACGCGTAGTTCGGACAAAAGGGAGTTCAAGAAGTTCGTAACTCGTGTTAAGATTTAGGCAATGTAATACCAAGGATGTATGACATCGATTAAATGTATAGGCCTAGCCTACTCCGTTCAAGCTTTGACGAGCCTTTTTGTTAAAAATACTTCCAAATATGCAGCATAATTAATTTCATAGAAAACAATAGACTTTCCATAAAATAGGAACATTTACTGTGAATTCATGAATGAAAGATTATACGAATGAAAAACTGAAGTTCAAACTACAGACTGTACGAGTATGAACAATGACTTTTTTTTTACGAAAATTCTGGTTTAATAACTTTACTTAGATATCAACGCCCAGTTTTATCAAGGCTGGTAAGAAATGATGTAACTGTTTAAAAATGTCAAAGTATGAACTGGGACATAATATGACAAAATTTTCAAGATAAATTAAATACAACATTCCTATCACTAGTATACGGAATATCCTCCCTCTTCCTTACGAAATCCCATGGATAAAAAATCCATTGCGATGAAATCATCTCCAAAAAGAAATCTACATAAATTATGCGACGATTGTCATTGTTAATATACCAGTACTTAGGGAGAAATTAATACAACCCGACACATACAAAAGATGATGTCATCTCATCATTTATGGTTTAATTGTGGTCTATCCTCTACTTACTTACATCTCTATCATATGAATTTATCGAATTGTGAGTAAATTTTAGTACGGTAGCACGACGACATGTAATCAAAGATCCGAATAACATTTTTAAAGCTTTTTACGAATACAAAGGAACCTGTACTGGATGCAGGTCCGTTCGGCATCCAGTCGCTAGCACTCACTCGACAGATATTGATATTACGTACTACGTAAGTTTGGGTGGATAACATCTATCTGCCTCTTGGTAAAAGTACGCTTGCTAACTCCCTATGAAAATTATCCATTTGTGAAGGATGGAGATCTGGGATGCGGCCCCGCGACCACTATACCCATACGAAATAATGAAAATGGATGGGATGGATTATAACAAGTTTAGTTCTTCTCGACCTTTCAGTTTGACTACTTTGACCGCAACTACAGGAGGCTACCCAGTACCCACACACACACACACAAAAGAAATACTAAATTATAAAGAAAGAAAAAATGCTTATTCCTTTGCACTTCGAAACAATTCACTTCCTTGGTCAACGAACAAACTATATCTTGTCTATTTCAAGACAGAATTTTATATAATATTTATCAAAACAATTTACATATTTACATCGAATCAAGATTCAAGACAGGGGACACGACCCTCTTAATAAAAGTCAAGAAAACGATGAAGTTCATTATGAAAACGTATAGGATGGTCATATTTTTAGAGGATAAAATTATGCGGAGGTAAATTCTTTCATACACGGAAAATCAGTAAATATACTGGAAAATGCGCAAGGTTCCGTAACGCCTACTATACGGACTGTCAGAAACTCAGTATTCAAGTCATGGACTGCATTTTTGCATCTGAAAAGATTGTTTTTATTTGCATAATACTACGCTACAGCGAGACCGGTAGTTGGATGAATAAATAATATGAAGTTCAAAGTTATTCTCTTTATACACTCGAGAGCAAGCGATAAAAATAAATCCTCGAATAATAAATTGAACTTCGATACTGTCTATAGTATTCGAGTTCCTACGCAGAAACCATAGAATATCGACTTGCGCGTGAATTTGGAAAAAAAAAACACTTTTTCTTCGCATTATTTGGTAAAATGTAGCCGACAGCAATTAGGGCCTACGATTTAAAAAAAAAAATGAAAAATGTACGAATAAAACGTAGATGCTATCAGATTTTGTGTTTAAATTTATCCAGATTTCTGAAATAGTAGGCTCTAGATTTCAAATTTTGGGTGCATTTAATTAATTAAATTTAAACTAAAACTATGATGTTTGTCAGTGGAGAAAAGTACGGTAGTTTTCTCCCACACACCCCCTCCTCTCCTGGGGCAGCAAGCTTAGCTACGTATTGGAATACTTGGATATGAAATTCAAGTTTGGTTCCTTTTGAGCGAATTGCATTCTCACTTCCCTATTTATACTGAGAATGTCAGAATGATAGCTGAATATTTCCCAGTACATTTATTAAATTATATATTAATTAAACAGAAAGTTGAAGATGTTTATCGGTCAAGTTCTGCGACCGTGAATTTTGACTCGCCAACCGTGAATACC
The DNA here is from genome assembly GCA_034694405.1 of Scolopendrellopsis subnuda. Taxonomy (NCBI): domain Eukaryota; kingdom Metazoa; phylum Arthropoda; class Symphyla; family Scolopendrellidae; genus Scolopendrellopsis; species Scolopendrellopsis subnuda. The sequence goes on from JAQFYH010000236.1 coordinate 14,156, forward strand.
CTGATGAAGATTAAAATTGATATTATTTCACGCCACAATCACCCAAGACAGGGACCACATTTTTATAATTACTTTTTAATGAAAAGGTAAAGACGGAACCAACCAATTTGAAACGGATCGGTATTGTGTTAACGAGAGAGTTCACGAAAACCAAGTAGGGATGTGCGAATAATCGAAAAGTTCGAATATTCGATTATGTTTCGAATACCACTTGGTAAAAGATATTTATTCCATTATAACGGTAAATTTTTGAAAAAA
>JAQFYH010000237.1:0-14412 GCA_034694405.1 Scolopendrellopsis subnuda
GTCTGTGACGTCACCCATTGAAAAAGCATTGCCATAAAGACGGACTTTACTGAAAGTCGTCTTTATGACTGACGAAAATCGCGCCCCTAGTCCGACTAATAGTAGGAGGACTCCCAGTTGTCCGCGCTCGTGTCGATTGTTTGTTTCAAGTTCCAGTTTATTTAATTTCCTCCTATTTTTTTTTTTGTAAAAACAGGTGGAAGTCTTCAATCTCCTGTTCGTGAGAGTGCAGGACAAGAAGCACGTCGTTCACTGCCAAGCTTGCGCCAAAAAAGCCAGTCCCAGCCTGGAAGGATTCGTCGTTCTGGAGGAATACAGGATGGAGACCCTGATGGAAGTTTACGATAATTTTGTACTACAGGTAATTAGTATTTTTAAGCCCAACACGTGCTGTTGCCCTACATCGAATGAACCTGTCGGGATTTCCTTTTTACTCTGCTTCGGCAGGTTGGAATCCTTAATACAGTGACGGGAAAAAAGTTGAGGGGAGGTGCCAATGGGAGCCGCCCTTCCCCTCCCCCAAAGCAAATCCAGAGTGGCCTGTTCGAAAATGCACTAAATTCTAGAGTAATTTCATTTTCTAGCCAACAACCACGTTTTTTCGCCACAGTGTGCTTTAAGGCAGCCTCGATCGCTCCAGGCTCTACATTGTCATATTAGAGCCTGGATCAATCTGTGCAAACGTTTCGTTCGTACTCTCAACAATAGTTTCCACTGCCGCACAATTTTTTTAATATCAACGATGTTCACAATTCAAACGGTGAAATGACGATTAAAAACCACTTACGGATTTTTAATTAAAATAAAATGATTTTTCAACTTACTTTTGCTTAAAAATACTGGAAATCGAAACAGTCCGTTTAAATTTGAAATTTAATTTTGTGAATAAACGGACCTGGAGAGATATCGTTTAAGTGAACTATTTTATTTTTTATCAATTTGATAGTGGGCTTTCAGAAAAAAAAATGTTTCAAAGGCGCCCCAACATTTTTAAGACCATGACTGGACAACCTTAAAATGGACGGTCCAATTTATATTTCAAAATTTTTCTAGCCCAAAACCCACATTTTTCGATGCAGAGGGCTCTACAATGCACCAAATTTGATTTGAATTTCAAACTTTTCTAGCCAATATTTGAAAATATTACAAAATCTAATTAATTTATAGTAAATGGTTGGTTACCGGTATGTAAAGCAACAATATTTTCAATCTCGAAATATTTAGCAAAATTAATGCTTGAAACCAGGATTTTTGGTAATGACATTAACAAGTATTTTTTTCCCAGTCAAAGTAGTTTTCCTCGAAGTAAACAAACAAGTTTTCCTCAAATTATCAAGAACGGGTTATCTTCTAGATAACCCAAAAATATAAACATTATCATAACCCATGCATTGATTTGGGTCACAGTAACCCATTTCCTCATTGGTCAATGCTCTCAAATCTCGTGTGATCAATAGATAGAAATTGATGGTCTCGCAAACTCTAGAACTTCCTAAAACCGTTTTTTTTTTTTTCCTGAAAAACTTTTAATTTTATTTTTACAGGCTCCTCCAGCGGTTCCAAGTTTGGGGTCTTGACCTTACGCAGAATCCTAGAAGTTACACGGAACGGGTATGGAATTTGAAGCAAAGGATGGAGTGCCGATGAATTATTTATTTCGCAAAAAAAAAGCCGCAAGTACTAGAAGAAGAAACACTGAACTTTTTATTCTTAGAAGTCGGTCTTTAATCCCATGTGAGTTTAAAAAAAAAGTACAAAGAAACTACTTTGAAACTCGCGTATCTGCTACTGCTTATCCATTCCATTTTAAAATAATTTTTTTCTGAGCAGATACTATATTATTTAATTACGGACTTCGATTGGATGTATCCAAATTGGACTTGGAAAGAAGATGAATTGAGAAAACGACGATTATGCGACGTGAAAAGTGAAGGAAGAGGAAATTGTGCCTTTAAAAAAAAATTCAAAGATGTCGTCGTTTTTGAGGAAGAAACCTCTACATTGCAGAAGCGTGTGGGTTTTTGAAGTGTACAGTTGTATTTTAGCGGAGCCGGAGACTCTGAAAATTTATTTCGAAAATATTGTATAAAATTTCACTCCTAAAAAAAAATGAGACTCGTAAACGTGAAAATTTACTGAAAATACGTGTATATAGAAACATAATAATTATTATGAAGTTGAAACAAGATGATACAGTATTTGTGATTTTTATTTCATTTTTAGGTATGTTTTCTTTTAAAAAGAAATTGTAATTTAAAAATCCGAAAATTTTAAACCAAATTCGTGGTTTTTTTTTCATAATTCAAAAAATGTTTTAAAAACTAAACTAAACGTTTTTACTGTATATGAACCACTTACCTTTTTTTAGGTTTATTATCCAGAAAATTGATTCTAAAATTTAAAACGAATTTTTTAAAAAAAAATTCTTAAGTTTTTTAGTTATAGATTTTATAATTTCCTTTGGTCACAAAAAATCATAAAAAGTTTGTCAGAATTTCGATATATATATATATATTGTAATTTGAAAAAAAAATTACGAAAATTTTCATATTAAAAAAATATATTTGTTACAAAGAGCAGGGTTCGAAAACGCGAAAATTCTGTTTACTTAGCGATTTATTAGGTATAAACTCCAAATTTAAAATTACGGCTGAAATTTTGACTACGGTAGTCCATACCGTAGCAACATCCTAAATATAAAACTAAGCTCTGTTCAAAATTTAAAAAAAAAAGCAACTTTCCAAAAATTCTGGTGAAAATAAAGCGTAAAAATTCTATTTTCTCTATCTTTCTTTTTTTAAATTTTCAAGCCCTGCTCACGAAGAAGTATTTGTAAAAATATAGAAAATCAGAAACGAGAAATAATTATTGCACGTACGTAGGGAACATCCGATAGTTGATTACCGGTAACAGTTTTATTTTGCCATCTATGCAACCACTGCCAAAGTTTTTAGGGGTTTTTTTCATCATCCGTTACTTTCATCCCCCTATAAACTGTTGTTTAAATCAGAAAAAAACACTGCCAGTTTTTCTTAAAACAAAACATTCAAGTCGTACCTTCTTTTCTTTTTTTATGTTATAAGATGTGATAAACTGATTTCTGTGTTCTTTTTTTTTTTTTTTTTTGTAAGCACAACAGTTCGACCAGACTCGCAGTTTTTTTTTTCATGTTATGCATTTATGTATTTGATTTTGAGGCGTTTATCACTTGTAAGACTAAGAAATCCTTTTATGACAATGAATTTCGATGAAAATTTGACGAAATCCTTACAAGTGGGGCAAAAAAACACCATAAATTAATTTTTTTTTCTATTATAATGAATTAGATTGTTTTAAAAGAAAATTTTATATTATGGTTTGAAAATTTGTTTTAAAGAAGGTTTAAAATTATTTATTTCACTTTATTTTGGCAGAACAAGTGTAGAAGAAAACAACATCTGCTAATTTTACGAAAATGTAAAATTTTTATGTTCAAAAAATATTATTGTTAATAAAATCATGATTTAAACGTGATTTTTTTTTAAAACCAGGTCTTTTGCTTTAAAATGGCAGGATATTAAAATGAATTTATACCCAGCTAGCAGACATTCATAATTTGCTCTGATATCCGTTAAATTAAAAATTTTGTAAATAATTGAACCCATTAACCACCGAACATTTGGCGGGTCAAACGCAGTAGTTTTAAAATAAATTTGAAGTAAACTATGATTTCGAATATTAGACGAAATGTTCGGTTCTGTTACTGAGTGTGTTAAACATAAAATGAAGTTAGAGACCAGGTACTTAAAAATTAGCCACAAAAAAAAGGAAGGGCATTTTGACCAGTATTATTTCAACGAAGAGATTACCTACAGAAGAAATCTGCAATAATTCCAAACCATAAACAGAGTTTTTAATAGATCTCTAACAAAAAGAAACCCGTTCAAGTCTTTAAGACGAATCAATTTCATTTGTTTCGATTATGTTTTTTGTTCTGTATTTATTATTATTATAAAGACATTATTTATTAACCAACGTCTCGTGGGATTTTGTGATTTTGACTGATTTTTTTTTTAAGTCTTATTTTATTCGTACATTAGGAATTTGATTGTGGTGATCGCAGACTATCATAGGAGTCACCGACAGCCATTTCTCTGTCATATGGGACTAGCTACAAAGGATTATGTCTCGTTTCGCCCACCGTCCCATTTCTGCCACTAATTTTGGTATTTATTAATTTTTTCACGCACAATTTTTAAAATGCTTTTTAGTTTTTCTTAGAAAATTCTCTTGTGTGCATCGCCGATTTCTCGCGAAAAGGGGCGAGGGGAATTGCAAACAAAATTAACAAACTCGCTTTAAAGGCTTTTTTTTTTGGAGCAGTGAGTGTCGAATTGCGGGGCTGTGTTCTTAATTTTTCACCGTTTTAAAGAGCGCGGAGACAACAAAAAAAAAAGAGTGTAAGAGATTAAAAGCACGTGCATTTAGCAAATTTTAAAAATTCCCATTTCAGCCAATAAAATTAGTGGCTGAAACGGGACGGTGGGCGAAACGAGACGGGGCCATACTAAGTAAGATACAGTACTTTGCTTATTCAATGGTACATATAATTCATTAGTATCTTTTTCTCAGTTCTTCTTTCTAAAGGCACCTCCACACGACACATTTTTCTCGACATTTTTGTGCTGCACTTAAAAAAAAAATACGGCGATCAAAAAATACAACAGAGCACAGGTCTTGCTGTCCGCTAAAATGGCTAAATGATCAGAAGCAAAAAGTGCGAAACAAAAGTTAAGAACTTCCACACGTGTTACAAAAATGTCTTGAAAAATCTGCCTTGTGTGAACTTTGATTCCAGTCACCAAGCAGTTTCAAAGAATGTCAGTTTTATGCGGAGATTCGATGTCGATTAATCGTCCGTAGCGTTGCAGTAATAGCGATATCACATTTCTAAGTTTGGGGAGAACCAGCAATCTTCCGAGAGGAGTTGATGGATCGGCGCATTCGTTCAACATGCCCGTGAAATTGTGCCGCTTTTCGATGTCGCCGGGAACGGAGTGAAGAAATCCGCCTTCTACGGGTGAACTGAACGCACTGGGTGCCAACAGACCCTGAAACAGTTTAATTTTACATTTTCAGTTTTAATGAGCTCTTGCTTATTTTCGCTGTGAAATTACGTAAGTTAAATTCGAAAAAATTAATTTTATTGCCATACCGCATTTACGTAAATTAATTTGTAAAGGTGTGTTTTCAGTCGCGTTGCGTTTAACCAATCAGTGAAGTCAATCGCACACTACTAGATAGTCGGAATTCGACCAGCAATCAAAGCGATAAAACGGAAGCTGCGAAAACCTACCTTTATAGCAAGCATTCATTTGTGTAAAGTACAAGCACATTTCACTCTCGATTAAAACAAGTTTCAACTGTTTTTAAATTTTAATAATTCTTTCGTTGCTTTTTAAAACAAAAACAAAAACACGCAGTTAAAAAACGTGCAATTACAGAGTCAATGTAAGATGCCAAATAACATCGATCCTCAAGTATATTATTTTTGCCCCGACTCCACTCCGGGGCAGTTATATGGGCTCTAACTGTCCGGAAAAGTGCACTGCCCCTTCGAGGGTAATTCCCATCGCCCTCCCAACAGATGCTTTGGATCTAGGGCGCCGGCTTTAGGCGATATGGGTGTGGAATAAAAGAAAAAAATATATACCACTTTGTGACCTCGCCAATAATCTTAGATTACCGTACTAAACTAGGCCTACCTACCTGACACATTACATAAACATTATGATCGGTCACCGCGTATCTACACAAGTCAGTTTCCTCAAAACTCAAGCAGTCGGGGCAGCCGTGATACAAATTTTCGTGCGGTTTATTCCAACCGTTGGGCTTATCTGCGAAAAAAAAAATAAATGTTAAAAAATATTGAACAACCAGCTATATTAAATTTGTCGTAGAAGACGTGTTTTTACAAACCTTCCTGAATTTTAAGCTTGTCCACGACAATAATATTTTCGGTGTCGATGGCCCAGACCTTGTCGTCCTCGTCCACAGCGAAATTGGAATGTGTCACGTCGGTCATATACAACGCGAAATCCATCGAATTATTTGTGAACGTTACGGCCATGTCCAGCAACTGACTGGCGAGTTTCAGTCTTCGTATCCAGGGTAAGTGGTAAAATTCTGTCAGCTGTTTCCCCTTGTATTCGACCACGACAACCCGGCCGCAGGCTCCGATGTAGGAAGGAAATGGCCACCTTCCTTCCGGGGGAAAGGTCTAAAACAAAAATAAAAATATAATTACAGCAATAATTGTCATCTGATCGCATTATCCTTGAAGGGAGGATTACAAGTGCAATCCTCCGTGGTCACCCCAAACGGATGGCGCGTCCATTGCTTGGGAATGGATCAACTCCTGAGAGGATCAAATTTTTTTCGGAAAAAATCCAGGATTTTGTAACCCCGTGCCACGAGATTATAGGCCTAGAGTCCTCCTACTCCAAAACAGTCAGGAGAAAACATAGGAAGCTGGTCACCAAATTTTTCTTTCCCTCAAATCAAGGACAGTTAGCGAACAAGATCACCTGACTAGCCATCCCCTCCATGAAAAAGCAAATCCATGGACTATAAGCACTGTTCTAAAATTTCACCATTACATATTTTCCCCACCAGTTGCACTATATTCCCTCATAATCAATATGCGGGAGAGAATAATCATTCAGAGCGGCTGTACATGAAAGTGGGAACAAAATTAAGATGCACCCAGTGTAAGGTATAATTTGAAAACGCAAGCCTGACTTTGCACTGCTGTAGGCTCTTTTTTGGTCTACTCACTTGTAAGAATATTGGTTCAGGATTCATTAATAATGTAGTTAATAATATTGAAATTCTGTTGAAATGATCTCCCTCCTTCATTCGGTCGAGTATCAACTCCATTAGACGTCGTGAAGGACATTTTGTTAGATCAGAAATCCCATTTATGAACGAGGTTGCGATGTTGGAGCTCGATACGTTGTCTGCCAAAATCTTTATGACGGATGCCACTTCGCAGCCGTTTGGTAATCCAGCCTTTTCACAAATCGAGTCATCCAGCCACTTTAACTGCAGTTTGTTCCCCAGTTTCTTCAAAATAACAGTTTTCACTTGATATTTTGCCACATAAACGTTTCTGATGTTGAAATGTGAAAATAACTTGTATTGGCTCCATCCGAGGATTTTGATTTCTTCTTTTTTAAACGCAGGACACAGACTCGTTCCGAAACAAGCGGGACAGCTGTCTTCGTCAGTAAATAAAGAATCAGAGGACAAGAGTTCTTTGTTTGGTAACGAAATCTCAAGAAACCAACAAATAATTAGGTAAATAATTGCTAGAAATATGAAGAAATATTTGGAGCATCTTAAGATGCCTCTCATTTTCTAACGATATTGCCCATTTGTATAAAATAAAAAGGATATTTCCTTTGGAAATTGTATGAAGATATGAATAAACGTTAAAAATATTATTAATCGGTTATTTTCAATGCATCAAGGTGAAGGAAAATGCAGAACTCTGCGGACACGACTCAACTAGATTCTCGGTAAACATTTTGCTGATCTTCCATTAGAGGTTACTACGGCTCCACGAAAGGACGACGCTTCATACAAAAGTGTTAATGATTTTGTAAAAGTGGATTTTCAATGCTTAAATTGAAAATATGTTGTTAATAATAATAACCTTAATAACATCATTCGTTTAGTAAGCAGTTTTACTATAAATTCCATTTTAATTTTATTTTCAGTACATTTCTATTAAAATTTAAATAAATCACGGCGCTCTGTGTTAATCTTTTCATATTCGAAGAATACTTGTTTTTAAGCATAAATTAAATTCATAACACATAGTAATTTAATAATAAATTTTAACTTTATTTACATTTTTATATTTGTTTGAATGTTAGACATTTTCATGTTTTCATAATTTTTTAAAAAATGTGCGGAACCGATTCCGGGTTTATTTCATTTCACAGTTTTTTAGTTGATAAAAGTTTGAAATAAAAATATTACCGAATTTTAATGATTCCCAAATCATAATCCTTAAATATATAGTTAAATTAAAAATCTACTGTAACGGGGTTTATTTTAAAACAAACAAAACTCATAGGTTGGCACCGACTCCTGGTTGTGTGGAACCGATTCCCAGTGTCCATGAAGAGCACCGTTTTGCACAGGTCTAAAAATTTTCAAGGTTTATTTTTTTTCAATGGTTATTAAATGTAAAAAAATTGAATAAATGTTTCGCTCGAAAAAGGAATTAGACGCCCACGTGGCGGATATTATGAAGAAAGTTGTCAACGAGAAAGAAGTAAGTGAAAAAACTTGTTTATTTACTTTTTAATTAAAAGAGAAATCGAGTTTTTTAGCGCCAAATACGTGCCGGTCAATTTAGGCCTAACGTTTCGCAGAATTTTATCCGCACTGTCACGATTGCGAATGCGCGCATTCAAAACACAGCTGACGCGCATGCGCAATTTGTGATTTCGTAATTGAATTCTGTAGAAAATGGGAATCGGAGTCTCAGTAATAAAATTTATTTGATTTTTTCAGAGGAATTTACGAGGATTCAGCATAGCTAAGCTGTATTTCAATTTAAAGGAATATGAACCAGCTAAAAGGTACTTTATTTATAGTGTTTATTTGCCGTTAAAATGATTTAATTTGCAATTTAAGCTAAAATTAATCTTGTAGCCTTGAGAAAAGATAAAGCAAATTTGATCTGTCTAGATTGTTTTGGAAAGATCCCAAGCTTGAGAAGATGTAATATTTGATTATAATATCCAATCCCCATGTCCTGAAATATTGGCACCAAAGAAACTGATAATATTAATTTCGATACAGGCTTCATGTTTGTTATTACATCGAGAAGCTGAGTTCATTGCATGGGATTGGTGCCAAGTTGCGAAATGAAGAGCGTGCTTACTCCTGCAGTTTTTTTATTTTATCCATGATCCAAATCTGCTTCTGTCAAAACCAGATGTTCTGGGATAATTCCCCGATTTGTAATGATTAAATTCCATTTCCATGTGAACTCTGAAACTCTCTAGAATTTGTCATTAGTGGTAAAAGTGGATGTGTTACAACTTGCACGACTTGCTTTTTGCACTTCACTTGCAGTGTGAACAGCAATAACCTATCAAGGGGGATAAAAGCTAAAAAGCTTGGATAACACCCTCGTGAAAACATGCCTTTGACAAAATTTTCAACAGTGTTGTCATCCATGGAAAGGGGGGGGGGTATCGATAAGGGGGTGGCCCCTTCTCTGATTCTTATGAAACTTACCATGTTATAACTAGACTGTATGAAGTTAATAAAATTGAAAACCGCATGTCGCTATCACTTCCGGTTCCGGTTCTGTGAGAGCCGGAAGTTGACCCATTCGCGATCACGGGATTTTCTCGAATTGCTCAAAATTAATGACCTTGGTATCAAAATACGTAGAAACTAAAACTGAACAACTTTTGTTGTTAGATGGGTTGGCCCAACGGATTTTGAGAAATAAACCAAAAACCCAACCATTTGAGCTACACGCACTCGTTAAATTTTCAAACACTAAAATACTACTAAAGTTATGGTGGTGATGGTTTATCTTGGGGTACAGTTAGAAGTTTGTGAATGTAAATACTCCCTCTGGGACACTATTAATTTATATGTAAACGGTATAGGCCTAGTGTATAATATCTTGACACATGTTATGTGAAAATTGAAAAAAATGTACTTATTGTCCAAGAGTGCAAGAGAGAAGCTTTGTAATCTTGTAAAAGTACAATAATTAATTTTATTTTGGCAGGTACTTGGCCAATTTTCTTAGCGTTCAATCAAGTAGTCCCCCTGCCCACAAACTGATGGCCCAGATTTATGAAGCAACTGGTAATTTGGAATTGGCGCTCAAGTCGTACAAAGTCAGTCTGGAGTTGGATCAGCATCAGAAAGATCTCGTCCTAAAAAGTACGAATTTTTTCCCCCATCAGTATTCATATCTTGGTTATTTTGTTTTTGAATAAAATTTAATTGTTTTTTTTTTCCTTTTCCTTTTTGCAGTGTGTGAGTTGTACTGCACCGTTCCTATCGATCCTGACCGGGCGAGAGTAAGTTGATGACAAATCCTGATACAAATTACGGTGTGGTTGGAAAGTGGCTAAACGGCTGAATTGTTTGAAGTGTATACAACACTTTCCTCTGTGTTTCAGTACTGGGCCGACAGAGGAGAGCAGCTGTATCCCCACAACGAGATCGTTTTCCGTCTGCGCGAGTGCATCGTCAACGCGGACGGCGGCAACAACTCCCAGGAACTCGAGAAGCTGATCACAACCGAGCTCGTAAGTTCCAAATGCCAATTTTTAGTCGCCACACAATTTGCCTTTGAATTATGTTCTTATTTTTGTTTTAATTCTCTTGTTTTGCTGTGCGCAGGTATCGAGACCCGACGATGTGAAGTTGCGGATCAAACTTGTCAAATTGTTCCTGGACATGGAGAGAGTCGTCGAAGCGTACAAACACGTCGTGAACGTCGAATCCCACCGACTGTACACCAAGAGCATCGAGTGGTACTACACCGTCGTGGACGTTTGCGAGGTAATTGACATGCATTGTGTGAAATTAATTACGAATTATTTATGATAAAATTGGATCAAGTTTTTTTTAAAAAAAAAATGGGTTTTTTTTACATCGGATTTTATTTTAAATTTTGCAGGCGTATTTGGAAGAATCCAGAAACCACTGTACGAAGGAATTCTTCCAGTTGTTACTATCTGCGCTGGATAGGCTCGCCTACTTGAGCCTGGAAGAATGCTATGGAGTCGAAGCTGTCAACTGCAATGTGTGAGTAGTTTTTAACATTGTAACATATCACCGAGGCATCATTAAAATGTAGATAGTAGAGAGGTAATTTTTTCACTCCCCCAGCAGAGTCTATGATAAAAATGCCTTCTTTAATCAATCATAAATTCGTTCATTTTTGCAGCACCACGCAGTCTCAGAGCACAGCGGACTGTTCAGCTGTTATTGGACAGTAAGTTGCACATTTTCATTGTCAAAATACACTTACGTACGTGTGACGGCGTGTGTTTGACGTAATTTGGTTTTACCTTTCTTTTAAAGACTGGACAAGTATCTCAACACCGCATCCGCGTTGATCGACACGCCAACGGGGGCGTGGAAAGCCTTTCTGTCTCATGTTAGTGGACAACTGTACCTCCACCTGGCAACTTTAATACTTAAACGACTGAAAAAGGTTTGTTGTTTTCACTAAGAATGACTAATTGTGGATATTTTTACGAAGAAAAAAATTTTTATTTGTGTAATATATGTGGTGTTTTAGCCTTCCTCCTCAAACCTGAAGGAATCGTCGAGGCAAGCGGCCGCGTTGTTGCTGGCTGCTTACTCGTACAAGCCGCCGGAGCTGGTGTCCTCGTGGTTCGCCCAGGCCAACAAGGAGACGCAGGCCACTTACAGGAGCTGGTACGACTGGTCCTGCTACCGAATGAGCCAGGCAGGTCAGTAAAATTGATTTTATTCATATACGGCGATAGAAAGCACCAAATATATTATATCGGATGTGGGGATGGGTTTATATCGGAGAAAGACAACCCATTTAAAATAATTTTAAATTTGGTAACCTGCTGCTGCGGACAATTTGGAAAGAACATAGGCCTATTTGTACTGTAATGTATCATTACTAAAAATTATGGTTTTGGAAAATATTTTTAAATTATTAATTTTGCAGGACACGTCATCATTTCGCTGTGCCACGAAGAAGAGAAGACGAAATGGCTGCTGCGCGTCAAGCAGCAGGTGTGCACCTCCCTGTCCCGCGACCGCGTCTACCAGAAGGCCTTCGGCACCAAGGACGCGCGCACCGCCGCCGCCAGCAGCTTCTTCCTCGCCGACGACACCCTGCTCAACCTGATGGTCGAGTTCCCCGAGACCATCTCCCTGGCCGCCTACGACCGGGTCTCGCACCTCCTCAGGCCCGACCAGCTCCACCACGTGACGTGGTTCGCCCTCCAGCGCTTCGTCCAGAAGACGTCCAAGTCGTCGGCCACCATCCAGGTCCACCCCTCGTACGAGGCGGCCATGTTCGAGGGACTGCAGTTCTCCACCGAGCACGTCACCACGGGAGCCGTCGAGACGCTCTCCCAGCTCGACGTGGACGCTTTCGTCTATGCAACGGGTAATTCAACTCTTTATTTTTAAAAAAACAAGGAAATTTAAATGAGCACATTGGCGGTAGAACACACTGAGTTTGTTAAAAAAGATAAATAAATAAAATGACTTGCTTTGGTTTCTGGCATCATATTTATTTCATTTTACAAAGAATTTGAAATCTGGCCTTCTGGGTTGGTTGAACTCATTCTGAGAGGACGAAGAAGACCAATTGGAAGGATAGATTTCAAATTCTTTCTAAAATGAATAAAAATGATATCGGAAAAGATTAGTCCATCGAATCAAGTAATTTTATTTATTTATATACGGAGTATCTTTTTAACAAACTCCGAGAGTTACACCGCCAGTGTGGTCCTTTAAGATTATCGTCGTTTGCATGAGTGTCGTTGTCATCTTCAATTTCGCATTATTTTTGCGACAAAAGGTACATCCACCGAGGTCACCCCATAATAACGGTCGTGAGCTAGGATTGCAAAATAATAGTCGGAGAAAACACTGCTTGTTCACCAAATCGTTGGCCCCCTCCGGGAGTCACCGGGATCCAGCGATCCACAGATTGGCGAGCAGAAATGCAAAAAAACCTGGGTCAATAACCAAGTCAATAGATTTTATATTAGGGCCTACTGTAATTCCAATGGAGGAATTAGCCCTCATACCTGGAGGGGAAATCCTTTTTAACAATTTGACGCCAAAATCTTCATTAAAAAAACTTACACGAGTGTATATAGGCTAATGTACTCGCACTCTGTAACACCCTTTAGGTTGCGTGCTTGTTTTCAATATCTCGACCTATAAAAAAAAATCCAGCACAGTTCATATCGTAAACAAGGAATATTGAATATTATATGTGTTTTTTTATTTGGATTTTTTTGTTGGTATTATAGGCTTTTGTTTGCTTTTTTACTGCATGAACTAGATCTTCAAACGTTTTTCTGACAAGATGTCAAGAATGTGATAATTTTGAGGAAATAATACTGCTTGTTGTGATTGGTTAGAAGCAATTTCAGGAAGACCATCTGTATAAGAACCTTTTTTGGAATTTAAAGACTAAAATTTGGTGCTGTGATTGGTTTGAAGCAATTCATTTCAGGACTTTTTTTGGGATTTTAAAGACAAAAATTAATGTCCAATTCAATAACTTCAGCTTTAAAAGCGATCAGGCTTTTGATGTTTTTAAATGGATTGGTTTTTATTTCTTCTAAACAATTTCGAAAAGGAATTTCTCGTATTTTTTGGATAATTCAAGCCCTGATTTACGTGTCTTCGATTTCGGTTGTCGTTTTTTGTTGGTTCTCCGTTTCAAATCTTATAACTTTCGTTGCAACCAGTTCTTTCCTGGAGTTCGTCTACAACGTTTGGAACGCACTGCTTCACGGTGAATCCTTGATTCACAGAACCCTTTTCTTCAATCATTTTCAAAAATTAACGGAATTTTTGAAAGAACTGAATCATTTGGAAAATTCGGAAATCCCGCGCAGAGAATTTTTAAAAAAATTAATTTTCCCGCTCTTCATTTTGGGAACCGGATTCGTTCTTGAAGATGTGGCGATTATCGTAATCGGAATCGAAAGAGACGATGTTCCGTTACATTCTCGAATCGGAACGGGATTCTCCGTCTTATTCGTTCATTTCGGACTAAATTTGGTTGAATTGACCTTCGTGATTGTGTGTTCGGGACTGGCGATCGGGTTCTCTTGTGTTAAAGAGCGGATCCGGGACTTGATTTCTGAGGATTAGGATTCGAATCAGTCGGAGGAGTTGATGCAAGTCATCGACGTCTATCAGAAGCTTTTGGTCTGCGTGGATTGGATGAACAAATCGTCGGTCATTTTCGCCTTGACGTACCTGCGAACGATCGGACTATTTTGCCTCCAATTTTACTCCTTCATTTGGAGTTTGTTGATCGCGAATTTGAGAAAAGAATCAACCAATCAGAGCATCTTATTCACTCAAGCGTTCGGATGTTACGTCAGTTTCTCCATCTTCTACTTCATGTCAAAAGCAGGGAGTGACGTCATGAAAGAGGTAAGTTTGAGTATAGCTGTGATACTGAATTGAAAACCCATCAGGAGTTCAGGGGAGCGCTATTCTGGTTATTTAAGCATAACAACGTTGCCAGTAACAATTCATGCCCATATAAGGTCAAAATCAGTTTTTTTTTCCTTCAAAATTAATCCGTTAATGCGTTCTTGAGACCGAGTTTGTGACCGCGTTCCTTGTTTTCAAACAACG
>JAQFYH010000238.1:0-14404 GCA_034694405.1 Scolopendrellopsis subnuda
GTCAACGGACTCAACGGGGAAAATTGCCGTTGACTAATCGCGCATGCGTGTTGACTAGTTTTGCAGTGCAAAAAGAGTAGACGACGAAAAATTCAAATCCGCGCATTCTTTGCTGGATTTTTGTTTTTATAAACGAAAAATAAGTGAAAAAACTATTAAATTAAATCATTATTTATTAAATTAGAGACGATTAGGGCCTAATAATTTTAAACGTTACAGAACCGTGTTAAATATTATGAAACCGTTAAATTAATCGAAAATTAATCAAATCGGACGGTCATCGGTGAGTTTTTCTCGTTCCTTTATATGAGTATTTTTGACGTCACGTTGAGCTCAACGGACTGATTCAACGGGAAAGTCACCGAGGGATAAAGGAATGTACTGTAAAGAGCACATAACAGCTAGAAGTGTGCGCCGCAGAATTTTTTGATAAAAAAATATGACGGAAAAGTGCGTTTTAAAAGTGATAAAAAAAAAAGGTGGTGGGTCTCACCAGTAATCTCCGGAAATTGTGAATTTTTGTATTTCGTACGGAGTGCATAAATAGATTCCGTTGCCAAAGTTACTGAAGCCGAAGGTCCTGGCGATTCTGGCGGTCGCAAAATAAAAATACAATATTAGTTTAAAACAAAAAAACACTCGCGCCGCTGCATCTCGTTAATTTCCGCCCAAAATGGAACTTGAATTTCTCCAAGAGACGGTAAAATTGCCTTTTTAATTGTTTTTTTTAAACCACAAAATCCGAAATATAAAAATCCCGTAATAATTATGGAGAAAAACAAGTTCCATTCAACAATTCGGCTGCAATTTAAAAACAATCGTGATTTTGTTCAATTTTACGACTTTTCATGCTGCAAAATGTCCAAAACTGAAAATAAAACCCAAATTACACAACGGTTTTGGCAAAACCGTTCGTCATATACGACGGTGTCACATGCAGCTACTTTGTTATGTTTCACTGATATTCAAACGCACAAAAGCATTGGTTTTAAAACGTGTTTCGTGTCGGTTTAATATTCTCTCGAGGCATGCATTCTGTTTTTTACTTGTAACTATCATGCTGTTTAACGAGTTTTAGTTCCGATAGCTGCCGTTGCGTGACGCCTGGAAATATTTCAGGCCGTCTAGCGGTAGAAACTCGAACTAATAAACTACATTATCAGATGCATCATTTGTTTATCATCATTCTGTTGAAAATGCACTAATTCACACAAGCAACGATAAGTCATTTGTTGTTGTAACTAATGTGTGTTATCAACAGTCGATAGATACCCCAGAGTCAGCAACGCGACGAGAATCGAAACTCGTAGTTAGGGAAACTCCCGCTACGTGACAAACAGAGCCGTGCAATGAGCCATAGACAAGCATCTGGTGTTTTTTATCTATGATTGTCGGCATCAGCTGCCACGCATAGAGAAAAAATTAACAGATCTCGAGAGTTCTGCACTTCTCCTTGGCAAGCAGCGCCACCGCGCGTCATCATAGCAAATTACTAACTTCGACCGGGGTTTGTTTCAAAATGTAACATTGGTTCCAATACAGCGTTGCTGACTCTGGAGTATCTATCGACTGTTGGTATTATGTTTCTCCACGTGGGCGCCAGTTAAACCAACCCACATAAAGACTCCAGTTTGGAATATTTTCGTTGAGTTTTTTGTTCGTGCGAATTAAATTCTGGCGGCCACTATTTAAATGTTGCTCGACAAACTGTTGTATTTAATTCGGATTCTACTCTGTGGAAGTGTTTGTTTAAAATAAAAATCTTTTAAAACGTTCAATAAGATGTATTTTCTATTTATTCGACAGTCAGTCATGCAAAAAAGAAATATTCTCTTTGGTGGCGAGAAAAAGAAAAGAAATTAAATCGTTTGAAGATGCAAAATATTTAATGCAAAAGAAAGAAAAAGATCGTTCAGTTTCCATCAAAAGTAGCAGAAAAAAAAACTCAATCACACGTTTAGAAACATCGAACAATTAGATTTGATGGAAAATGAGGAAAATGGTCCGACTAACTGTAAATTCAACTTTCAAAATATTCTTTAAAAAATTTCTTAATATAAAAATAGAGTTTTAAAGAAATTTCTTTAAGAATATTTCGAAATGAATTCATCAAATGAATCGAACGGAGCCCTTTTGAAGCGAAAAGGATTCGAAAGTAGTTGAAATTATTTTAACAAAATGTTCTTAGTTCAAACCGGAACTAGATTCAACTAATTTCGACTTTTTGCAAAAGCCGCTTAAAACGCCGGGAAATTTTGGGTCCAGACGAAATCGTCAGATTGACTCAAAATTGCCAGGTGGATATTTTTTTGTGTCTCCAGCAAAAGGAAAATCCGCCATTTTTTTTTATTCACCCCGAGATTCATTTTAACGAACGACGTCGTTGAAACGAATCGAGGCGAAAGGGAAAGAAAAAAAATGGCGGACGGTGAAATGAAGTGCCGAGTGAAAGAGAGAGAGAGGAGCCGGTTTCGATGAGAGAGAGAGAGAGAGAGTTAATTTCAGACATCGTGGAGCAGTTATTTCAGACAGTGTGTGTGACTTACTGATCAGTTTCGCAGCTGTGAAATACTTGTTTCCCCCAGATCGAAATCATGGGATCGACAGTGGCCTGTCCAGATGTCTGGAAACTGCCCCCAAAATAGCAGCAAAAAAGAGGAGAAAAAACAAAGAAAGAACAAAAAAATTGTGGTAACAGCGTCACAAAAAAGGTTAAAAAAAAGCACTTAAATATTAGTGTGAGCGACGGAGTTGAACGATATTCGCATCGCACAGAATCTTCAATTTAAACAATTTAAACTTAAAAAATAAATCCCGATATAAAATGGAGAAATATAAATTATTGATAATTTATATCTCAAGTTTTACATCAGCGGCGTCTCTTTATTAAATTTAAGTTTAAATTGTCTTTAAAGCGAAGATCGTTACTGCATTTTCATTCTAAAACCGACCGGAATTCAACCCCGGGAAACTTCAACTGTCCGGGGGAAGGAGCTCATTATTAGAATTGAAAACGTGTTTCATCCGATGCGAATAGTTTTAACTCGTCGATATATTTAGTCGAAAAGCACAAATAGGAAAAAAAGGAGGTATCAGATTTGATAATGTGTTTCACGCACATTTCTAATCGATACCAGACGATACATTTTATTTAAATCCTTTTTAAAAAATCGGAAGAAACGAAATAGAAAAGCGGAAGAACGGGGTCCGATTAAAATAGCTCTTTTTATATATATAACGGAAGTGCATTTTCAGCCACGTTTTGGAGGGGGAAACATGTTTCAACCTCCTCCAAAAACCGATGGCATTAAAACAAACGACTCAATTATTCTCACATTCGGTTTGTGTTTTTCTCTTTTATCGTTAAAAAGTTTTTAAAAAACATGTTTCCAAAAAAATCAAAAAAAAATCAACACAATTACAATCGCTCTGAAAAAAAAAAAAAAAACAGTTTTCGTATTAATTTGCCGAAATGACAAAACTCAATCGATGACGGGCAGGAAGAACACATTCCAAAACGCACAATAATATGAACTAATATATTGGAAGAAGTTATTTGATCAACGATCTGTCACGCGCGCGCGTTGGAATGACTCTTCTTACCCTGAAAAATAAAGTACCGACACGTTTTAATCGTCGGTAAAAACCGTTGCGATATATATTCGTGCAACTTGTTTCGTTCGCGATTAATTGGGTATTTTTACATCCATCACATCTGTTGCTAATAAACTTCAATGGATAGAACACTTACCTAAAAAGCCACAAAGCTCGTAAATATTTCATATAAATTGTTATTAATAATTATTAATTTAAAACACACGAATAATTTATAAAAATGTAGCTGCAGCATTAACTATGGTTTAGTTTTCTCATTGCTAATTTTTATTCGTCCGCAGCATTTGTTGTCGAAATAAACACATTTTAAGGTGATGCATCTACATTATTTCTTTATTAAATGCAGCCGCGTTTCAATCGGCCACTTCTTCTCAGACCAGGTCATTCTGGGACGAAGACAATTCAAGACAAACCGAGAGAGAAATGGCCGACGCCGCGGCTGGACTCACCTGAGATCTATGAGCGGCAAGAATTCGACCTCCATGAGCGGCCGCAGACTAGGTAAACTGAACGCACATAACTGACCGTTGGCCACGTAACAGACTAGGCACGCGCTTTCTGCAACAACAACGACAGATTAATACAACTGCCATCGAAATTATAAACTATATATCGAGTGTCGGAAATCGAACCTTTGGTTAAAGCCACAACGTCGGCGGCGACGACGAAAGATGAGTCGGTAATTTGTGCTTTAGAGACACAGGTGTGAGAAGGCAACGAGACCACCCGAGCTTGCTTCTCAGAGGCTATCACCAAGAACTGGAGATCCCCCGCCCCGCAGTCCACGGACGAGCCCGGGGATTCCCTGTTGGCAGCTGTCGGCTTTGGGGAAGATCCTGCAACGATCATCGTTACGCATCGTCATTCGCAATTTACAGATACGATTTCTAGCTACATGCTGATAAAAAAAAAAAACTTACTGAATTTATTCATGTCCTTCCAACTTTCGGCCATAAAAGGCAAGACCGCCCCGTTACAGTCCAACAGACCCACCGCCGTGATTCCGCCCTTTAACCTAAATATTGTACCTGCAAAACAATCGTCACATTTAATGCTCTCTTTTGGTTGCACGAAACGGTTGTGAGAAGAGAGAGAGAGACGTACCAGTGGGAGTGATGACGAGAGGTTGCGACAGCCTCTGGTCTCCGGTTGGCAGGGAGAGGGTCATGACGACCACCGAACCTAAGCTCGTGCCCACGAACAGGCAGGGACTAGTTACTAATTCTGCAAAACAAAAACACAAATCAAACGACCGATGAAATCGATTTTTACACTCTTGTGAGCGTGAGTCGGGCGTCGCGTCTGTTACCGTCCGATCCGTATTTACCTGATTTTTTTGCGTAGGAATCTGCGAAAGCGAGTATCAGGATGCTCTCGGTGGTGATGTTGTCCAGGCTGGACATGCTCGAACTCCGCGATCGCGTGAAAGTATTGTCTATTTTTTCTAAACAAAATCAAAAAACGGCCGTTTAATACATTTTTGCGCTTCGACGTTTCACGAAATATATTTAAAGCGTTTTTTTCATGCGAAAATATTCGTGCTTTAAAATCATGCGGAATTAATTTATTCGCAGCCAAAGGCGCTTCTTCATTAGTTAAAAACACAAGTTATTCTAATAATAAAAACTTAAAAATTGCAAAATTAAAAACAAGTTCATCCCGATCTTTAAATAGATCGATACCTGGATTAAATCGGCGCTGCCAGATATCGATAAAAATGGGCGCCCTTTCCCACCCGCGCTATTAGCAGTGCGTCGCGACGGCGCAACTTCCTCTAATTCACTTTCGTAACTAATTTCAAGCTGCAATTTTTAAGCGAGAAATGGCCGCGAGACGAATGAACCAAAGTGAGGTCACCGCTCAAAACCGAATTAATGCCCCCGGGGGGGTTTCGTATCTAAAACGTTTTCAAACGGACCATTCGGAGAGGAATCGTCGAATGGAGACGGTGACCTTAATTTGGCGCGATTAAAAGGTTAATTTCTTGTACAAAAAAACACAATTAAGCCACACGCAGTGTTGCCACAAAAACGTGCTACAAAAAAAAAGACAATTTCGAACGAAGGCGGCGGAGAGAAAATAAATAACAAACATGCAACAAAATCGAGAGATAGGAATTTTCGTTCAATTTTATTTATAATTTATTTATTTTTACACGGGACACGGACAGAAGGTGGAACCAGGTTCGAACGAAGGAGATTTAATCAAACAATCAACGGGGGTGCATTCAACGACATCTATCGGGGGGAGGGATTTATTTTAGGGGCGCTCAAAGTTGCTCAGAGAGGATTTTTTTTTTTAAAAATCAACTCAAGATTTTCATGCTTCGTGTGAATCTTCCTTTAATTAATCCATGCATTTTAGGATTTCATTTATTTATGGGGCGCAAAACGAAACAAAAAATGAATTTGCGATGCTTCCGTTTTCTGGCCGAAATGGAGCTACTCAATCAGCGTAAATTATCAAAAACCGCTACTCATTATTTCGACTAATTTTTTTGACTACTACTACTACTTTTTTTTTATATTACTAGTTCGGTAATTAGGAAATTGATTCGTTTCATTCTAATCCTCTTCTAAATTTTCGGTTCTTCACTCGACCCGTTTAAATTCGAAAGCCCCGCAACTCCACCAAAAGCCTCGACCCAGGGGCAGCATATTATAAAACATTGAAAATAAACGCCTTTGTTTCGAACAGCAAATTTGGGAGTCGGTCATGTGCGTTTATTTGAGGAACCCACTACTTCTGCACCACCCCCTCGAGAGCGCGAACAGGCCCTCGCGGTTTCAACACGCCTGATTTACGGGACCAACAAACGATCTAAATCATGACGTCACCCCGGTCGAGTAATTAATCATCGAGCATCAATAGAAACGATATGTGCGTAAAACCAAGTGATTCTCAGTGTTGGTTCTTGGGTCGCATTTTAACGACCTTTGAACGAGTGCGAAGAATTTAGAAGAGAGATTAGAGGGACGGGGATGAGGGAGTGGGGGGGATGTGTGTCACCTTGTGGACCCAGTACAACACCTTCCTCCGCTGACGCCGTGCGGTGCATCATCAATTTACGAGTACCTTGAGACTTAGTCCGTTTCAGCTCAGGAGTTTGCACCTTCCGAGCCTGCTGTTTGCCTGTGGTTGGGCTCAGGCAAACACCGTTTATCTACGATCGATATAGTTCAGAACCAATTAATATCGATATTTTCTTTCAATAATATTCATTATCCTGTAAAAACTGTCTTTCAAAGAAAATTAAATTTTTATTCGTTGAAGTTTCTGAAAAAAGCGTCGATAAAAAATGGCCGGAATTTTTTTTTTTTCTAAAAGTTTTCGATGAAACAGAGATGAAAAAAAAGAGAGAGAAACAACTCTGTGATGAAGATGATGGAAGAGAATCGATTGTGATGGGATTCATGCTCGAGTGAAACAGAGAGAGAGAGAGAGAGAGAGAGACACATCTGGTGATAATGGAATGATCCAACTTTTTGCACCATTCGATCAGACGGCTCCTAGCGACAGTTTCGGGTAACGCGGCTACCAAAAAAATAATAAACTGCCGCTAGGGGCGCTGACTGAACACGATTTTATCCGAGATTTTATCGCTAAGGCTGCATACACGCCGAGATAGTTTTAGAAGATAAGAGTGAACATTTTGTTCACGTGACAATTTTAGACCAATCGCGTTTTTTGAAAAACTACGATAGCGGCGTTTTTACACTCTATCTTCCAAAAGTATCTCGGCGTGTATGCAGCCTAAATTCTTAATAACCGCGTCCTCCGCCACTAGGGGCGCTGGAAGCAAAGTCGTAAACGGAGTAAAAAGTCGGTCATTCGTTGAAATTGGAAAGAGATTGAGGTTAATTCCATTATTTCTTATTATTTCATTCATGCGGTGCCACAGGTGCGAATCACGTATTTACGATTGTGATTGGATGAGACACTTAGAGAACCACGTCATGCACCTCCTCAAACACACGTCGACTGCTTTTCGTTGAAAAAAAAAATAAAAAATTTATGGTAATAAAATAATAAAAAGCAAATGGTCGTTTTAAAGGAGCGAAATAATAAAAAACGTTTTTTAACGACGAGGGAAATGAAAAATCGGGTCTTTCTTCGTAAAAATAAAAAAAGAAACTAAAAATAAAACCAAGATGGAAGCAGCGTGTTGAACGTACCCTTCGGGAAGAGTCGCTTCATGACAGTGGCAACGGGTGACATGGGACTTTCGCCCTCGCTCTCGCTCCGCAGGTCAACGATCCCTTCTTTGCTCACAGACCCTCTCCGCCCGCCGCCGCCGCCGCTCTTTCTGCTCTTTCTCTTCCTGGCCTTCGGATCCTCGTCGATGGAGCCCAGCGAGTTCTGGCCGCTGTTGCCGCCGGCGTTTTGCGACAGGGACCGGGTCTCGCTCAGCGCCTTCTTCTTGAAGGTGAGCGCCCGCCAGCCGCGGCCACCGGCCTTCTTCTCCACGTGCGTGGGGATGGGGGACGGAGACACCGGCGGCGGAACCCGGTCCAGGGAGTCCTGCGACCCCTGGGCGTCGTTGTCCCCGGGGCTCAGGTTCAATTCGGCCGGTCTGGAAGATCGTTTGAGCGACCGGTGCTGCGGCTGCGGACTGCGACTGTTGCTGTCGCGGTCGCTGCCCGATTCCTGGCTGTCGCGGTCGCTGGGGATGCGCATCCGCTGCTGCTGCGAATCCTCGTCCGTCGTTCCGGACGTCAGATACGAGGGATCGACCGATTTCGAGTGACGGAGTCCCTTGGTGCGTATTTTGGTGCGCGAGGGGGGAGGAGAGGCCGACGGGGGGCTGGGAGAGGAGGGCGAGGAACGTTCGTGGTGATTGGGGGCCGCCACGACGGCCGCGCCATCTGTCTGAAACACCGGCTAAAAAAATAAAACGGCAAAAATAATCACATGCGCCTGAACTGAAAAATAAAAATAAATATATTTAGCAAAAAAATAAAAAATTTAATATGATCGCGAATCTTTTTATTTTGCAACTTTTCGCATTTTTCATGCAAGAAACGCGCTTTTTTTTTTGCTGCAAAAATCACCCGTGAAAAAAAAAAAAACTTGTTTTAAGAAAAAAAGTTCTTGATGGTGAAATGAATGAGTGATAAAGATGAAGATGGTGAAAAAAAAAATACAATTATTGATGAGATAAACGATCAGACGGAGCCATTTTTGTTTTTCATTTCGTCAAAATGAATGACGCGCCTGAAATAATGTCAAAAATGGTCATTTTTAAAATTAAGAAGCAATTATCACTTTGTAAGAGACTTTTTTCGTGATGAATAACTCGAGTTTAGAAACGTTTTTGCTTCTTATTTTTAAACGCAATTTAAAAATTCTAGAAACAGAGGCAAAAAACGGCTAGAAAAATAATTAGTTTCGAATGACCTGGAAAAAAAACCAGCGGTTAGTGAAATCGCAACCACCGAAGATTGTTACAAATAAAAGTTTTCTGTTACTTCAAAAGCGATTGTTATAAGAGATTCGTCGCTAGAAATAGATATTTCCTTCTATTTATTGAACTGAGAGAGCGTCGTTACCTCGTCTGACGTGGGCGTCCGGCACCTGTCGGACGACGCCTCGGGGTCGCCGCCCGTCGTGTTTCGCCGCGGCGACCTCGACGAGATCCTCTGGTACGGGTCCGACGAACCTGCCGCGGTCGAGAAAAAACGCATTTTAGATTCCACCGGTTCCGATTCCAGACAAAAATGATACGATGCGCCAAAACAAAAAACTGAATTATTAATCGCCTAAAACTGTTTTTTTTTCTCTCTCTCACTCAAAAGCTGAAGCTACAGAAGCCTAGAATAAAAGCCTTTTTTTTTTTGAAATGAGAAAATCAACTTCACCTTCGTAGAAACAGTTCAGTAACTTCAGTAAAAAATACCAACTGCAAACCTGAAAGTTTGACCCTAATAACCGTTAAAGAAACAAAATAATTAAATTCTCTTCTACTACGTTGGTTCCTAAATCTACTCTGGGTTAGAGCTACGATAGCGTTTCACATAAAAAAAAAAAAAGATAAAAAAAGGCGCAGGTTCTATAGTTCTAGTTATAAATCCACGAGATTTCATTAAAAATAGTTTTTATTTTAATGCCCCCCCCCCCGGGTTAGTCGGATCTCGAAACGAGTCGTCGTATTTGATCGAAATGTTAAAAAAACTCACCGTAGAGATCTGGCGAACTCATGTTGAGTAGACAGTATCGCTGCACCACGTCCACCACGACCAAACCGCATTCGTTTCCGTAGGCCATGCTGCAAATATCAACGAGGATCATAATTAATCTATTATTTTTAAATACCCAGCCAGTTGGACAAATGGAAATTCGTCACTTACACCCCGTAACTGGAGTTAATACTAAGGCTGCTGATCTGTCCGGGAGGGACGTTGTCCACCCACGGCGACAGACACACGAAATCGGCCTGAAAGCCCGGCGAGCGCTTCTGCGGTCCCGACTTCACCTTCAGCGGCAGGTCGCTCTGCGAAAACAAACAACCCAGATCGTTAAACCGCATCAGCCACGACCTCTTTTTCTAAAAAGAAAGAAAAAAAAACGGTGGACTGACCTTTTTCTCCTCCCCCGAGGGATTCGTCAGAAAATCCAGGTCGGGATCGTCCAGATCGTCGTCGGTTTCGTAAAAGAGAGGAATTTCGAGAACCTACAAAAAGTGAAAGTGGATTAAACAAGTGTGTGGGAAGACAGACAGACATGCGACAGAGACAGAGACACCCACGGGTATTTCGCAGTTGGCGTCCTGTTTGCTGAACCTGAAGACGATGACGTGGCAGCAGGCGCCGGCCACGCACAGGATGCGACTCTCGGCGCAGAAGCTGATGTGGTGGATGGCGAAGGGATCCTCCTCCAGCGCCTCCAGGCTCTTGGCCTTGGGCTTCTCGAACACCCGCGACGACTTGAACTTGTACAGGATCTGCAGCGACACGGCCGACGCGTCCCAGAACTTGAGCGAGCCGTCCGCGTGGCCCGTGATGATGACTTCGGGGTAGCTGGAGGTCTGGGTGCCCCAGCAGCCGCCCGTGATGGGCCACTCCTTGTCGCTGAATCCCTGTCGCCGGGTGCTGCGCGATCCCACCGAGTAGAAGGCCGGCACCAGGTCGTCGGGACATCCGGCCAGGTAGAAGCAGCACGTCACCGCCGACTCGTGCAGGTCCATCGGATACGGGTTCTCGAAGCACAGGTACCTGATGACACAAACAAGGTAAGATTGACGCTATATTTATTCCTTTTTAATGGATGCGAGGTTCGTGTGATTTGCCACAGGAATGAGTGGAGAATACGCATAGATTAGGAACGGGTCGCTTATGAAAAATGTTCCTTTGTTACTGCTTACCACGAAAGGGATGCGTGATTGGTAGGTTATGGATTAATGTTTTTTTTAATAAATCTTAGATTCTTAGAATGAAAAGAAAAGGGCGCTGCAATTCAGCGTCTTTATTTGCGAGAAAAAAAAAATCATCTCGTTTTAAAATCCTCTTTTCATCGGGGATTTTCCTTCTTTCATCTTTTTAATGAAAGAACTTCGTCGTATAATATTCAAAATGATCCGTTTTTTTTCTCTCTCTCTCGGGAAACCTACGACGACGACGTTATATTTACCGAGCTAATTAGAGAGAATTACTTACCCTTGGCTGGTCAGATCCACCACCACCAGGTCGTTGTGAAGCAGCACCACGATGGCGTACGGCTCCTGGATCTCTGCGCATTCACGACACAAACGGAATCATTTTTATCATTCGTAAAAACTGATTTGCAGAAATAAAATTTTATTCCACGTCTCGATTAGGGGGGTGCGCGCTCTAATAGCCGCAACTAAGCGCAAATCGGTCTAGGATGGCAACCGACCGCTCCGCGATTTTTAAAAGTGTGACGAAAATATAAAATAATTAATTTATAAAATACGGTTTTAATCGATTGTGTTGCCGGTAATTTGACAGGTTCTGAGTGAAGCTTATGCGGAAAAGAGAAGTATTAGATAATAATTCAAATATTTAATAGCCACAATTATCTTAAAAGAAGAAGAAGAAAAAAACAAAAGTTCTTCTCATGCTACTACATTTGCAAATTATGTTTTATTCCGAGACGGGATCTCTATAAAACAGTCACTTCTGTGTGGTGGCACTCACCGCACTGCCAGGGCGACTCGCAGAGGGTGATGAAGTCGATGACGTTGTGCTCCATCTCCAGGACGGTGGTCGTCTTGCCGTGGATCACGGTGATGCACGGCATCCGGCCCGCGCGGTCCACCGTCAGCCCGCCCGAAAATATCATGTACGACTCCCTGCGGACAAACCATCACCCGCGCTCTATAAAACAGTAACCAACTGGTGGGATAATAACGAACCAGCAGCGAGTTTCTCGTATGTGAATAAAAATCCACAATATTAATTCTCCCGGATTGTAAAAATCGTTTCCGAAATACAAAACGCATCCGACACGATTTCGTATTCAGAAGCGGTAGCCACGAGATAAGAAATAGATCGAACCGAATACGAATAACTCCCCCCCGCGGCAGCAATAAAATAAAACGAAAATCTCAATCTTCAAACCCCCCGACGAAGCGGGAGGGGGAGTCGAAAATGCGAGTGCACACAATCGTCACGAGCTCGGACGATCCACGGCCGAATTCGGACGGTCGTTAAAATGTTTCCCTCCGAGCGGGATTCCAACCCACGACCTTCGACAAACGCGCAGAGCGCTCGAAATAGGATGTTTAAAAAAATGTAAAATGGAACGGATCATTAATGATCAACACGGTTGAAGTGAGTTATTAATCACGGGCTGTTTTTTTAATCATCATCGCAGCAACTGTAATTAATTTTAATAAAATAAAAAGAGACACGCAAATGACTCGACGAGGGGGGAGGATCCTTATAGAGAGAGAGAGATCCCGTGTCACATCCATTAGCGTCAACGGACACGCAACAACCAACGCGCAACAAAAGTAAACACGCGCTATCGACACCTCGGCTGCGCAAAAATTCATCAATTTACAGTCTGTCTTTAATGACTTTTTCACCCCAGGGAAACGCTCAATAAAGACAAGAATTAAAAATATTGTAAAACGGCGCATTTCGACTCGAGAGAGAGATTCATTAATAACTGGTTCCGCTAAAATAAACGAAAGATCGCGACAACGAATCGCTTCCGACTTTATTGGAACGAAGGTTCGATTGTCTCGCGGCGAACGCATGTTCACGCGTGGCTTTTACACCCGTTTGTGACGTACCCGCTCTTGGGTGTTTTCCACTCCACTTTACTGATGGCTTTGCACTGCTCCAACTTCCCTTCCTTCGTCTGAGTTGCTGCAAAAAAGCAAAACAAATCTCAGTATCGCAGCACCTTGAGCTGATGAATGTTACGTTTAAATACTGACCCGTCTCAAAAATAAATCGTTTGCGTCGCAGTATTTTAAAAGCATTTATGTAAAATCTTGAGTCAAATAGGCTAATGCAGACGGTACGCTCATTCGACTCCCAACGAGATGCGCATGTTACTTAGCGGGATCGAACCGTCAACCCGCGTCTTCTTTTCATCCAATTCCATCGATCAACGACTTTTTATTCCCCCGAAAAGAGAGAGAAACTTTTAAATAAAATAAACGATTCCTGCGAGAGGGTATTTACCGTGAGGATAGACGACGGAGGTGGGTTTGAGAGGAGTCCTGACGGTCCACGTTGCCAAACTGCCATCGGAATGACTGCAGACGAACTGCTTGCCTTCGTAATGCCAAGATATCGATCGCAAAGGTTGCTGCGCGTGTCAGAAACAACAAAAAATCCTCTTTTTATTCGCTAAACTACTAAAAGGGGCTCCCGTAATTTTCCTTAACAATGCACCGATTTTATTCGCTACTACGAGAGAGAGCAAATTGTTTCGTAAAAGATTCGGGAAAAATTGAAAGCTACGGGTTTTCAAAAGTGCAGTTTTGATTCTTCGTATCGCCGGTCAATTTCGGAATTATTGGAATTCAGATTTGCCAAGAAATTTTGTTACAGGATTTTTTTTACGCAGAATTTTCTACAAAATGTTCCTTTATTTATGATGTGGGTTCTCGAAAATGATCGAAAACGGACATTCAAAAACAACAAGGAACGCAATAATCGATACTTAGAGTAAACGACCTCGTGGGGGATTTTATTTATTTATTCCAACAACATCGCGAATCGAAACCATTTAAAACGGAGAAAAACCCCACTGACCTCCGAACCTTGGTACCGAAATTCGGCCCTCTTTTGGGTCAGATCCCAAAGTGCGATGGCTCCACACTCGAAAGCGATCAGCAGCTAAAACGAAACATTTATTATAATATTAGAAACCGCGAATTTTAATCACGTTCTAAATACGAATGAGACACGGACCTTATTTGGATCCAATGGATTATCACTTAAATGGACTATTGCTCCAGGATGCGTTTTGCGCGACCTGCAAAACAAAAATAAAATGCATTTCATTCGTTGGGGCAACACGACCCGCCCTCTGTCCTAAACGAACGTGTTGGGAGGGCAGTCGCGGACATACTGTCCTAATGACGTCAAGGGGGATTTGAACCCATGGTTAGGCCTCGTTTTTTGCTTCAAAACCCCGGCAATTCGTCGATTTGACAAAATAACGCACCATTTAGAATGAAATGCGCGTATTTTTAATAGTTCCATCATCATCATCGTCGTTCATTTGAAAATGCGCTTTAAGGTCGGGCATACCCTATTTTTTTTACGCTAGAGTTGGCAGCTCTGATTTATCATTAAAGTCTATGAGAGAT
>JAQFYH010000239.1:0-14398 GCA_034694405.1 Scolopendrellopsis subnuda
TTGGTTCAATGCCGGTAGTTATCTCCGTATAAGTTTTATCAGGGGCTCATAAGCCCCTGGTTTTATCGGACGTTGGTGCACTCCGACATAAGCGGAGAGAAAAGAAATGGCGGATTGAATTCGTGTTTAGCTGCAACTGATTTTATGAGTAGTTTCCACTCTTGCTTCATTTTTGGCACTTTCTTTTTTTACCAACGGGGGAACCAACGTTGCATTTAGAAATACAGGGGACTGGGGGAAAAGACAGGATGAAAAGTTCGAGCTCAAGTCTGGCAAGCGGTCATTTGCAAAAGGTGACTTTGAAATTATCTTTTTTTTTTCAATTTGAAATTGTTTGAATGCGTAATCAGGTAAATGGCAATTCCAACGTAATCGATCAATATTATCGAAGACAAACAATAAAAATAAATCATACGTTGTTAAAGGGTATTATAAGTTTATATACGGGTTCAAGATACTGCTATTATCAATGTGTTAAAGACCTTCCAGGGGCGACGGTAAAATTCAACGTGGAAGAGGAAGGACAAGGGTGAGAGGGGGCGGGGGGCACCCGTCCAAATGACAAAAAATATGGCGGGAACATAGACAACACGTGTTTATTCCTAGGGCAAAAAGAAAAAATAAGGGGAGGGGGCAAGATAAGTGAAGAAAAAGAGGAATAAATCTCCCTTGCTGTTCCACGCGAGCCATCCGGAGATATGTCATCTTGAAAAGCGGTTTGTAAACCTATAATCAAAGGTTGGGAAGCACAATCCCAACCCCGGGGGCATTTCTATACTCTCTTCTTCTCGGTAAGCGAAACACGGTCCAATAGGCACAAGCTGGGCTATTGTAACCCGTGCATTGCGCTTTATACACTGCGATAGATAAGGTCTAAAATTTTTACGATGCACCCTTATCGATATTTTCTCTCTCTCTCATGGTCAAACTGTTTTATGTTTTTGCGAGATAGGAACCAGGGGAGGGATGTTAAATATTTTTTGCCACCAGGCAAAAATCTAGAGAGACGAAATCTCATCTTAGATCTATAGAGTCGAAAGCCCAAAAGGATCAATAATTTTTACTGACTTTTCCGGGAATCCTTCCGGAAGAGATCAGCAAGAACATTAGACGTTGTGATTTGTGTAACGTAAAAATGCGATGAACGCAGGACGTGGTTCCTAATATTTTGGATTACGTAGTATTAGTGGATAATCGAGGAACTACTGATTAGTGATTACGAACGACTAGAAAGCCATGTTCTGTCTTCTGCACTGGGCTCAAACCCATTTCTCCGTCCCAATTACTCTGACCTATCGCGGGGGATATCGGCCCTAAGAAATCAGAGTCTAAGTGCTTTCCCGTCTCCTTTAAAAATATATAATTGGAGTCTTCCGAAGAGCGATGAACGAGACACGACAATCATGTCTTCATTTCTTGTTTGGGGACCAATTTTTCTAAATCCTCTCCTCATTGGTCTTGAAAGTGAAGGAGGAAAAAAAGACCGCAGCACATGCCGGGGAATCGAACCTGGAGAAATCCCATCCGCGTTCGTCCAAGTGGGGGGTTCTGACTGTTATTAGTATGCCGACGTTTATTGTCCAAATAAAAGACTTTTCGAATGAAGCTGTTGGGTTTAGACTTCGGTTGATCTTCAATCCGCCTTCCCAATTTCTCAGAAGCAGTCAGTGACTGTAACTCAGGGGACTGGAATTTTGGGCATCATCATGCCAATTAAAAAGCATCGAAATTCCACCATGGGCATCAATTTCGATTGCGTTTAGGGAAATTAGGGCATTATGATATCCAAGGTTTCATGAGCCCTTAGTATTGAAATTGGCCCGTTCGACGAAACATCTCGTTCGAGCGACAAAAACCACCCGCGCGTCGTTCTCATTCGAAGCCAGTTTCATAATGAGAAGAAAACTATTTATTTTATTCATGCGTTTTAGAAAAAAAAATTGTATATAACTTATTCCAACCAGCGAGGGCCGCGAAAAGGTAACACAGCAGAAGCAGCAGGTGCAGAACTATATGTTGATCAGAATCCAGTATTTATAATATGGTTCTTGACTTTATGCAGCAACCTGCCTCCGAGCAGTACACGGGCATAAAAATGCAAAATAAGGATTCCATAAATCGACTTCAAAATTTAGTTGACAGTAATCCCTCCTTCCACTCCCCCTAGCACCCGTCGGCGATGCCCCCCTCATCACTCTTTAACATGAGCAGAGGCGTTCCTTTTCCTTATACCATTCGTCTACTAACCCCCCTCCTCTTGTTGCTTTTTACATGCGAAAAGAGCAGACAAGAAGAAAGGAGGTTTTGTTGTAAAATAATAATTTAGACGAGATTTAATTATAAACTAAAAAGAAGTAAATTATATTATGAATGCCTCAATTATTAAGTATGATGACATTTGCGAAATAAATGAAAATACTGCAGCCAAAACATACATGAATTTTTCAAATCAAAACAGTTTCTACCCGGCATAAATATTATTTTAGCTGTACTATGAAAATTTTCGACTCAAATTCACATGTTTATACCTAGGTAACGATTAAGAAGTAAAGACACAAATAATAGTCGGGTGAAAATTTCAACAATTCAGCTTTACATGATATATAGGCCTACTGTACTGTACACGTACTTATCAATGTACGCCCTGGCAAAAAATCAAATGTTGTTATAATATTATAAATAAATAAATTACCCACTATTATTACTCTATACGCAAATAGACAAATTAAATACATTTCTATAGTTATAGACTGTTTCAATTCTTTATTAAATGTCTCATCCAACTCCCATAAAACCTAATCAGTCGCAATTATAGATGGAATGATACCATTTTTTTGTGAACATTATTTTATAGGTATATATACTGCAATCTTTTTTTGATTTCTTTTTTAAAGAGTGTAATTGCCATCATTAATATGAATAATAATCTTAGTCGACCATTATCAAAATGATAGGTTTAGTTGGTTGTCTAGGAGGAGGAGGGGGAGGGGGCCGGCGGGTCAAGCTTTGTGTGTGATCTATGCTCAGGTTCCCCGCATCGGCACTCTGGGAGATCTACCTGTTATATGCGCATGTATCGCCAACTCCATCGTTAAACGGAATACAAATGTCTATCTACACTGATATGATACGGGGAGTTCCTCACGGTTTTGTCATATCATGAGCACCCCCGACCTCCCCTCCACCATTCCCTTTTCAAAAACCTCTGGCTCCACGCCCAAAGTCTCGCGCTGGTTTGAATTCGTGTTTGAGTAGAACTAAACAGAAGAATGTCGAGTATGCAGAGTAGATCTGTAAATGGACCATCGCTTAAAATTCGGGAAAACCTATCAGTTTTCGTCGTCGTATCACAAATTTCCAAACAAAAATAAATCAAGAGAGCGAGATTATAGAGTTTATATATACGATTTACATTATCATAATTTCTTTATTTGTAATTTTAGCAATTAACTGCAAAATTTTTCTCCAATAATAAATATAATACGAGTATAGTAATATCAAGGATACATTTAATACTCCCCCGTAATTATTCTAGTAAACAGAGCGCAACTTTCAAATGACCTGCAAGTTACGGTATCCAAAAAAAAAAAAAAACTTCGAATAACTAAAAGCACAAATCGGATTCCATCCACATCCATGCAATTTGGGTTTGAACGAAGCTGCAGCAGAAGATTACCACGGAGTCGAGGGATCGTGCAGAGCAACAAAGGCAGAAAAGTTATATAGCACTCAGCTGGGAATTGCTACAACAACCGCCCTGAGTGTGATCCGCACCCAGCAAACATTTCACCCAAGAGAATTACCTGCTCCCCCTTCTTTCCCCGAAATAGCTGCAGTTACAAACTACAAGGTGTTTTAGCCCAGCTCTTTTGAAAGCCCAGGTATTCGCGTTATCAGCGAGTTGTAAATTCCAGATAGATTCTCATCATCAACTCGGGGGCCAGTCAGGCATCAGAAAACTATTATATGGAATAGGGTGTACAAGCAATATCACACCGCGTAAACATGCCCATCATAAAATCTGAGATAATACGTAACAATATCTCCTCTCTCTCTATGCTGTAGTTACAGGTGGCAAATCCATACTCTGTGATGGTCATAAATAAAAGGATTATAAACCAAATCCCCTCTGGTCTCTCTCTCTCTGTTCGGTTTCAGTTCAATAGCATCTTGTTGGGACTCGAGGAAGTGGCTTTTAAACTGACAGCTCGATTTTAAACTGCACTTTATATATTTTTTAACATTTTAAAAGCATTTGACTGCAGCAGCAGCAATCACTATAGTCTTTACTTTATTTCTAACAAACACACGACTCGTACAGCGTGCCAACGAGTGTCGTTAACACGACGACGAACGCGAACGACTTGAGATAGATGAATGAAATTTTACAGGGATATTGTAGGAGAGTTAAGCTACAAAATGCAAGTTAGCGCATGTTTCTACGAGCTCTGAAATTCGAGGGGTGGGTTCCATAGACAAACCAGTACTGCTATAGACCGGCAATGCTTGACGATCACTGCCAGTCTCGGTAGGTGGCTAGTTTGTCTATATGGTGGGTTCAGCTTACTTAATTGGTACAAATGTTCGTCGTTCAATTTAAATTAAGGGACTTTCTCCGAATTACATCCTAGGTTTTTAACAAGAAACAAATCGAGACGTTCATAGAAAAAAGAGGAAATGAGGTCTGACAGGAAAAAATATCTTCTCTTCTATTCGGGTTATTTCAAAAGCGGTTTTTAGTTAATTAAACTATACGCTCTGAAGAATTTCTTATAAACTCGCGCATTGTGCGCTATTCTCTTCAATCTTTTATACAAAGAAAATTCTGTCGACTCCGGCGTCATGCTGCGACCAAAACGATACAAGAAAAAAAGTTGCGATAATGTGGCTCGTACACCCCGGTTTTTCTTTCTCAATTTTTTTTTTCTTCAAACAACCTGCTGCTGTAACCATCAAACAGACAGGTTAGTCCAAGGAAGAAAAGCAAGGTATATATCCAAGAGGGGTGAAAAAATTCCTTCACAATAGCGGTCAGAAAACTGGTTCATTGTATATTTTCTTGCTTGTTCTACCTTTCCCTGTTTACGGTTTTGATTTGACGCGTTCGCAGTTTATTCCTGAACAAATACTGTTTCCTCTTCTTTTTCTGAGAAGGAAAATGTTAATCCCTCGATTCTCTCCTAACCCCCAATCCCTAAGCCAAATTCCCCAGAGTCCAGAGTGACCTAAGTTAGGTCAAAATAATGTAAAAGTAATTATATCTAAAAAGGGAAGTAACGCGATTTCGAGAGGTACTTCTAGAGGTAAGGAGCTGAGTTTCCGAAGAGTTAGCTCACCCGCATGTTCCATTTTGGAGTGCCGGAAGTCGCCAACAATGTCGAGACCTTTTTCTCCCGTCAAACTGAACTCTCTGAGCTAACTTGGCTCTTGGGTATAGCATCAACTAGCATTTTTTTTATGAGTGCTCTCAGGGGCAGAACATCCAGACATATACGACATTATTTTGGAGAACCGTGGAGAAAGAATCATGCAATCTATGTGTGAGGCTTTCCCGAACATCTCATCCCCAACCTGTGTGGTTTAATTACCGTTGTGTCAATGGGCCAATAATGAAAACTAATGACTGTAGGTGGGGATCATTATTTTATCATCAATCCACCCTCCTCAAGAGACTAGACTAGCAGTAGGCGTGTCATTCATAGATTTACGTGAAAAAGGAAAATATGCATATCAGCGCAAGACAATGTCAGTATCACAGCAGCTGTAATATGAAACTTAATTCAATGCAAAGAGATAAAGAGAATCTAAAGCTTGCATAGCAGTTCAATAACTTTAAGGCAGGATTTCTCCAACGCTGATTAGCAACTAATTGACGATTAAAAGTTAACGGTCGTTTAAAGATAGGATATCCCCATGTTAAAAACGACCGTTAACTTTTAAACAGTTAATCAGCGTTGGAGAAACCCAGCCTAAGCATGTCAGAAAACAACGGTACTTTCGTTTATTTCTTATTATATCGAAAAATTCTGGCTGCACTATAATATTGTAGGCCTACTCCATACTGTATATTAAATATTAAATTAAAAGTTTTAAAACAAAATACATTAATACTTTTTAACAGAGTTTTCTCACCTTGCACTTGGCGATATTATGCCAGAGAAAATGTTGTACTTTTAAACTTGACTGAATTCTCGTTAAAATTTAATTCGGAGTAAATAATAATTTAAAGTAAAAAATAAAAAATGTTGTGCTGTACCTGAATTTTTTTTTTTTCGTTATAGACTGTGCCGTACCTCTTACGGTAAATAGAAACACTTACAATGATGAGGTAGGCTATAGGAACTTTTTTTTAACGAATTCAATTTGGATGAAATTTAACACAATTTTAGATAGATGTATTGTGATGTTTAATATAAAATTTCAGAATTTTTCACCGTTGGGGTTAGGAGATATTGCCACGTGACATAGCGTTTTTGATCAAAAACGCCATGTTCACGTGGCAATTGTTTCCTGTGGTGAAAAATTCTGCAATTTCATATTTAACATCACAATAGATGATCTAACACTGTGTTAAATTTCATCCAAATTGAATTCATGAAAAAAAGTTCCTATACCTCATCATTGTAACTTTGTAGTGTTTCTAACTACCTTAATCTTTGTGTATAAGTCGTGTTTGTTTGTGTATCGCATTACTGTAATTCGTTACATGGAACAGACTTTTAGTTAGTACTAAATTTTAAAAAGATTATAATAGGTTTCCTTACCTTAGACTTGGAAACGTGGGCGACGGCTGCGTCCCTTTCCACGGCTGCGATCTCCACGACGTAGGTGTGAAATCCGGATTCGTAATCCACCGGAATGTCGGTCAGCACCACTCCGGTCTCTCGGTTGATGGTGAAGACCCTCGGCTGCACGACGTCCTTGGACGTTATCCTGGTCACGAAGTACAGGATTCCGGCCGTCGGATTATCCGGGATGGTGGCCGAAACCGTGGCCACCGCCGTTCCAGCAGCCGTGTTCTCTCGAACGCTGTGCTGGTATTCGGCCTGAGAGAAGACCGGACCTCTACCGGCGCTTCCCACTTGCCCCAGGACGGTTATCTGTATTTCGGACGATTTTCGTTGGGTGGCCACGGCCTGGTCCGAAGCCTTTAGTGTCAACGAGTAGACGGATTTCGGAAAGTCGATCTTTTTGGTCAAATACAGGGCACCCGAATTGCGATCCAGGAAGAAAAGGTCGCGATCTCCTTTCAGCAACTCGTACGTCACCTGTCCGTTCTCGTTGGCGTCTTCGTCCAAGGCGTTGATGGTCATGATCACGTGACCTCTGTCCGGATTTTCGGGAAGGAGAGCGGCGTCCAGGGATTGAAATTTGGGGGAATTGTCGTTGACGTCTTCCACGATCACGGTAACCAGTTTTTCGGCGGTGAGACGTCGAGCCGGGTTCTCGGCCAGATCCTGGGCCATCACGGTAATCCGATAGGTGTCGCTGTATTCGCGATCTACTTCGCGCAGGGTGTAGATCACGCCCGAATCCTGCTTCACCGCGAAGTAACCCGCGCTGGGTTCCTGGTTTTTGACAAAATATTGCACTTTGCCGTTGGAACCGGAATCGGGATCCGTGGCCGAAATGGTCATGACGGGAGTGTTGGCGGGGATTCCTTCTCGCACCTGTCTGACTATCGCGGCGCTCGGAAAGATGGGAGGATTGTCGTTGATATCTAAAACGTTGATCACGATCGATGCGGCGGACGAGAGTCGAGGAATTCCTCCGTCGGCGACGCTGATGTTGAGCAGATGCTCCTTCTGCAGCTCGTGATCCAGCGGTTTTATCAGAACGAGGGAACCGGTCGCGGGATCGATGTGGAAGGTTTTGTGAACGTTTCCGGCCGAAATGGAGAAGGTGATTTCGCTGTTTACGCCGAGATCTTGGTCGCTGGCTTTAAGTTGTACGATCTGACGTCCGACTTCGGTGTCTTCCGGCACCGACACTTCTCTGGGAGCGTCCAGGATTCGAGGAGCGTGATCGTTCTCGTCCAGGATGTGGACCATGACGGTGGTCGTGGAGGAGAGAGGTTCTGGTTCTCCGGCGTCGCGAGCCATGACCACCAGACCGAACTGAGAAATCGTTTCGCGATCCAGGGTTTTGGCCAAAACAATCTGACCGCTCAATTCGTCGATTTTGAAAGTATCGTTCGAGTTTCCTTCGACGATGGAATACAAGATGGCGCCGTTACGTCCCTCGTCGGCGTCGTAAGCGGTCACTCGGATAATCTGCTGGTTGGTCTGGGCACCTTCCGACACGGTTGCCTTGTAGGGCAACCTCAAAAACTGAGGAGGGTTGTCGTTGACGTCCGTGATGTGCACGTACACTGTTGCCTCGTCGTAGGATCGCGTGGCGCCGTTGTCGTACGCTCGCGCCTCGACCACCAGATAGTTGAGACCCGACGCCAACACCAATTTTTCTCGATCGAAGTAGTGCAGGGTCTTGATGAAACCGCGCTTCGGATCGATGACGAAATCTTTCTGGTTCGAGGTGGTGATGTTGTACGTCAACTCTGAATTTCTTCCCGCGTCTCTGTCTTCCGCGTGCAGTTGCCCGACGAAAGAATCCGGCGGCTCGTTTTCGGGAATAAAGAACGTGAAACTCTGATTGGAGAATCGGGGAGGATTGTCGTTTTCGTCCAAGATTCGGATGGCCACGGTCACGCTGGAAGACCGGATTTCAGCTCCGGAGTCTTCCGCAATTACGGTCAACTCGTAGTAACTCTGCGTCTCGCGATCCAACGCTCCTTTTATGTATAAATAACCGTCTGGGAAAATTCCGAATTTGGCCGATCTGTCCTTGATGGAGTATTTTACTTGGCCGTTTCTCCCCGAGTCGCTGTCCGTCGCCTTGATGTAGTAGAATCGTTCGTTGACGGGAAGCGATTCGGAAATGGCGGTGGCGTAAAATAGATATTGGAAGGACGGGGTGTGATCGTTCGCGTCTTCCACGTTGATCGTCAGCATCTGTCTCGACAATCTCGGAGGGTTTCCCCGGTCGGAAACGGAAACTTGCACCCTGTAACTTTGAACCGTCTCGTAATCCAGCGATTTGTTCAGATAGATCATTCCGGACCTTCGTCCGATGGTGAAAGTTCCTTGGGGATTTTGCGTCAACGCAAATTCCAAGAGTCCGTTGTCACCGTGGTCGGGATCGACGGCCCGAACCATGTGGATCTCGTGACGGATGGGGCTGTCCTCTCTGACCGAAACCACCGTTTCGTCTCCGTCCAGCAATTTGGGCTGACAGTCGTTGACGTCGGTGACGGTCACCTTCACCGTCGTTCTACCGTAGGCTCCCACGTCGGAGCGAGACAGGACTTCCAACGTGAACGACGGCGTCTTTTCTCGATCGATCGCTTTGATCTTTTTAATGACTCCGGTCGTTTCCTCCATCTGAAACGCGTGATCGGGGTCGCCGTCCACTATGAAATGCCTCGCGTTGCGCTGTTCGGGGTTCAGTCTGATGCGCCCCACCTCGGCGCCCATTCTCGACGGCTCCCGTCCTCCGCTCCAATCCTCCTCCAGGTGGAACGTGTATCCGTTGTACTGCGAGTGTCTCAGAACGCGCAGCGAAGACGTGACAATCTCCACCACCGCGTCGTGTTTCGCCTTCTTCTTTCCTCCGTCCGTCGCCGAAACGATCAGTCGAAAGTTTCTGTTTTTCAGTTTACTGGCTCTCGCGTCCGTCACCGTGATTTCGCCCGTTTCCTCGTTGACGGAGAACGTTCCTTCACCTCCTTCCTCCAACCGGTATTTGATCTTTCCGTAGATGCCCGAGTCCGCGTCGGTGGCTCCGACTCGCGTCACCACGGTCCCGAGAAGCGCCCGATCCGTGAACGCGATAAAATACATTTTTGGATAAATCACGGGATCGTTATCGTTCAAATCGACGACGTTCAAGTTAATTAGAGTTTTCGAACACATGGGTTTCGCACCTTGGTCGCAGGCCAGCACCTTCAGTTCGTAATTGCTGGTCGTTTCGTGATCCAGCGTGATCCGAGTCACGATTCGACCCGAACTGCTGTTTTTCAACTCGAAAACTCCGGGATATCGATTTTCGCTCACTGGATCGATTTTGTAAACTATCGATCCGTTTCTGCCTTCGTCGCGATCGGTGGCGGACAGCGTCGTCACCAACGTCCCCGGGAGCGAATTCTCGTCGATCGAAACGTTGTAAAATTGTTCCGAGAAAATCGGCGTCTCGTCATTTTCGTCCAAAATTCGAATTCGCAGTTCCGTGTACGCGAACCTCGGGTTCGGACCCCCGTCTCTGGCGGATATCTTTAATTCCACGTCCGTTTGCAGTTCCCTGTCGAGGCGTTTGACGGTGGTCACCAGTCCGGTTGCCGAATCGATTTCGAACCATCCGTGATCGTTGCCCGAGGTGATGGCGTAAAACAACTGAGAGTTAATACCCACGTCTTGGTCCGTGGCGGTCACGCTGCTCACGAAAGAACCCACGGGAAGAAACTCGCTCACGACGGTCGTGTAATTGTTCATGTCGAACACGGGTTCGTGATCGTTCACGTCGTTGACGTTTATGACGAGATACGACGTCGAGGAGCGTGACGGGGCGCCCCGGTCGGTGGCCACTATGGTCAGATTGTACTTGCTGTCCCGCTCGCGGTCCAGGGAACTCACCACGCGCACGATGTCGAAACTGGGAGTGTGTTCCAACGTGAAGTCCCCGTGTTCGTTTCCCACCCGTATTTCGACGTCCGTCTTGCCGTTCGGACCCTCGTCGGGGTCGATGACGCTGACTACCGCCACAACGGAACCGTTGGGCGCATTTTCGTCGACCGTCGCCGAATCGGCGGTGGCGGGGAAATAGCGGAATCGAATGACGGGGTCGTGGTCGTTCGTGTTGAGCAAATTGATCGTCACGTACGTGCGACCCTCCTGTCGCGGCGACCCGTGATCGTGAGCTAAAACGGTGAAGACGCAACTGCGCGGACACGATTGCGCTTCTCCGGGGCAATTTTGGCGGCAACTCAGGAATTCTTGCGTCATTATCGTTCCCGTTTCGGAATCGACCGTGAACTGCGTTTCGTCTTCGCTGAGAAAATACGTAATTTTGGCGTTGTCCCCCAAATCGACGTCGGTGGCGTGAACTTTCAGAACGCTGGTTCCGGGAGGCACGCTCTCGTTCAGACTGACGACGTAATCGCTGTGATCGAAGATCGGGGGATTGTCGTTGACGTCTAAGATCGTCACGTTGACGAGCAGGTACCCGTAACGCGTCGGGTTTCCCCCGTCCTGGGCCGAAATGTTCAACTGGTAACTGCCTTCGGATTCCCTGTCCAACTGTCCCGCCGTTTCCAGATTCAGATACGGCGATTCCCCCGACGGATTCGTGATCACGATTAACCGGAATCGATTGAGTTCGTTACCCGACACGATCTTGTAATCCGTCGTCACGGAATTGGCGCCGACGTCGTCGTCGGTGGCGGTGTCGAGAATGACCCGCGTGCCGGGACTGGCGCTTTCGGAGAAGGACACGTTGATATTATTTTCGGGAAAGATCGGGGAATTGTCGTTAATATCCAGAACGACGATTCGGACTTCGATCGGATACGTCGGTTTACTGCTTAAAATGACCAGATCGAATCGTTCGGTGATCATGGATTCCCGATCCAGAACCACAGCCGTTCGAATCACCCCCGTCGTGGCGTTGAGTTCGAAAACCCGGGGGTTTTCGTTGAAACGGTAGGTGAATCCGGGTTTGGTCGGAATTTTTCCGACCACCGTGCCGGGGGGTTGTTCTTCCGGCACCTGCAACTGCACGCGCATCTCGGCCGACTTGGATTGGACATTTCCGTCCCTCGGGTTGCGCCCGGCCCCGTGAGACAGCGCGATCAACAACACGAAAATAACAAAGTTCTGATACATAATATTACGCAACTTACAAGATCGCTGCTGGCTGCCACCTGCTTTCTTCCATGGCCGACATGGCATCTTCCGTCTCTCAAAAATTCAATTTCGAAGATCGTCTATCTTTCCGTAGACTCCATACTCCGCATGTATCCCGTTTCCATGGCAGCATAATATTTATACTCCGTGTATAAACTTGAAATAAAAGAGAAAATCTCACATTATTATCGGCACAGTTCCGCTTGATTACATGTTTGTTTTGAAGAAAGTAGGCCTACGAAATATACACGTTCTATTTTACACACGGCACACTTTTCTTCTTATTCTTTAAAACAAATAAAAGATTCGAAGATTTTCTTTTCAGATTTTTTTTATAAATATGTATTTTAAACTTTAAATTCACTTTTAGGCCTTGGTACGTAAATAATAACACCGTATTTCTTGGGTAAAAAGACGCTCGTAGCATCACCGTTCCTTCATCATCATCAGGTAAGAGAGAGAGAGAGATGCGGTCTTCTCTCCTGATCACAATAATTTTATAAAACAAAATCCAACGTATTCTTCTTCTTCATCCTTTTAGACACTGTCTCTTTAAAAAGTTTTAATCCTTAAAGTTGCGAAAAGTCACCAACTTAAAAAGAAAAGAAAACACGGAATCAATTTACAGTCCTATAGTGCTGCTAAGAAAAGATAATATAGGCCTGTTACACCTGAATAAAGAGAGAATCATGAACCCCCTTCTGCATTCCAGAGGACTGGAGGGAAGGCGGAGTTATGAAGTCACCATACCCAAGAACCAATTGCGAGCGGAGTCCCCCCGGAGCGTTTGACAGTCAACGATGCTGATCCACGAGGAATGCCGATCTCAATCAAATGCTTTTGTTTAGTCAAAACTCCACCCCCGATGCTTGATTTTTATTTATACGTATTATATAAAAGTTTTATAGTCAAGAGATCGGTATTATATGTAGCTGCGATTCAAATAACGCTGAATTTGGAGACAAAGAGAGAGATGATGATGATGCTCTTGACAGACGGTGCTGTAGCATCGTGCTGCGCTCCGCCAGAAGAGAAAAAGAGTTTAAGTTGGATAATAATATTATAGCCTCAGGTAGAAAAATAAAAAGATGTTTTTTTCTTCTTCTTCTTCTTTTAAAATGAAACGTCCCCCCCCCCCTCCTACCCCCGAAAAGGGGGTGGGTGGTGAGGAAATAAAAAATGATATGCAGAATTGAAATTTCTTATTGGAGATGCGGCGGCGATGAGACGGCGGCGCGTGGTGGTTTCGCGCTAGCGAACCGTTGCTTAATTAATATTAATTAAAAGAGAAATAAGTGTAACACGATTTCGATTACAATCCCATGTATAACAGCTGCTTTCAACCACAGAGACCACAAAAAAAATCAGTACCGTAAAGAGATAAATATGAACTTTAAATCGGTCCCTTTTTGCACTACTCCGTATTATTTATCAAAGTAATAAACAAAATACTTTTTAACCAGTCATCGCATGAATTTCTTTCAATAAAATGGTGTAATCATTTCATCTATTTTCAAAATAGGTAATTTTCTTTTTCAGATACAAGAAGAATGATGTTTCTGCGACGGTTCCGATCTTCCACCTGTGATCTGCAATGAAAATTATTATTTTCCGTACGCATAAACATATACAATAGAGAGTTTAAGCAGCTTCGACTTAACGCTAACGTAACGTAATGACGCGTTCTGAGCTTGCGCATCTTGGGCTTTCACTGCAAAAACCAACGTGCGCATTCTCTGAACGTGTCATTGCGTTATACGTTTACGTTACGTTAGCGTTACGTCGAAGCTGTTAAAACTCTCTAAAGTTATCCATAAGCAGTAATGATGCGGAACTTACAGATTTACCTGCAAGTTGGAATGCTTTATACAGTAAGTAGGAATCTGGACTCTACGTTTTTGTAAACTTTACGTAATTCCCTGCCGTGGCGACTGGAGGCGGCGTGCGACCCATTATGAAAGCGTAGAGAATTTAGCAAGATGATAGAATGTGTAGACACAATACAGTCAAGTCGGCCGCAACTTGATAATATTATACAAAAATGAAATTGTCTCGACATCAGGGAACGACGTGTTACAAGAATGGAAAAAAGGAAAAAATATAATTTTTCTTACAATTCAATGCAAATTATAATAACCGAGACCCATTTATTTCATAGGAACTGTAATAAGGCGAGAGGTAATATTTCTCACAGTTCACTAAACTTATACGGTATACCACTCTGCAGGTTTTGAGTTTTATATTCATGTACTACGAATTAAAACGTTTATTAGCAAAAATCAAACGGATAAGAGGAAACACTGAAACATATGTAAGCCCTAAAGGCTCACTGAAAAAAAAACATTTTTTTTTTAAACTTCAGACTTATATCTCTGAAATTTCAGACTTATATCTCTGAAATTTCAGACTTATATCTCTGAAATTTCAGACTTATATCTCTG
>JAQFYH010000240.1:0-14398 GCA_034694405.1 Scolopendrellopsis subnuda
ACGAAAAAAGCTGGCGATCAAAAAATACTGCGGCGCACAGGTCTTGCTGTTCTCTAATTGATCAAAATCGAAAAGTGTGACACAAAAGTGTTACAAAACTGCATAGAAAATTAGATTTTTCA
This sequence comes from Scolopendrellopsis subnuda, assembly GCA_034694405.1. Classification (NCBI taxonomy): domain Eukaryota; kingdom Metazoa; phylum Arthropoda; class Symphyla; family Scolopendrellidae; genus Scolopendrellopsis; species Scolopendrellopsis subnuda. Next base: position 123 of record JAQFYH010000240.1, read on the forward strand.
TCACATTTTTAAAACACTTTTGTGTCCACACTTTTTGCAAGTCAAACACAAGTAGATGAACTTTTTCAAACTTTTTTGCCGTACTTTTTGATTTTGATCAGAGTACAGCAAGACCTGTGCGCCGCAGTATTTTTTGATCGCCAGCTATTTTCGTGAAAGTGCGACACAAAAATCTGATGAAAAATCTCTCGTGTAGAATGTAACTGTTAATATTTTTTTTTAATTTTGATAACCTAGTAAAAAATATAATATTCTGGCAGCACCTGATTGTAAATACAGGTACCTCGCAGCTCGTGCAGACCCAGCCAGCTTCTTATTGTTGGTCGTCCCCCCTTTGATCTCCCTTTTCCACCCCTCACTTAGGCTGCCGGTTTTTTTCTGCCTTATCTTTAGGTGGGGTAAGATTTGCTTCATCTGTCGTTGAGCGCACGTGTCAGGGCGACCATCTGGACTTTTTTTCTTGTATATTACCTGGGGTTTCTTCTCTTCCACCTGGCGTTATTCCGAGCCATGATTGGTTGCCCCTGTAATCGATCGATATCTTAGTATCGATCAGTTTTTTTTAAAAAAAATCACGTTAAAACAAATTTTCGTGGCGGTTTTATGGGCGAATTTCAATTTTTTTCGGGATTCGAACCTGATATATCTTTTCAACCTCGTTTGTAGGCTACTCTTGGAACAGCGTTTATCGAGCTACGGTGGTTATCGTTAGCCCAAGATCGCAGGTTGAAATCCGGCTGACAGTTAGGTGGGTGATTGTTTCTTTAGAACAGTGGTTCTCAACCAGTGGGTCGCGACCCAAAAGTGGTTCGCCAAGGGTTTCTAGGTGGGTCCCGAAGGTTTGAAAAATAATGTAATTTACCGCGGTATATCTACAGTCTGTCATAAGGGTAGAAAAGAGGAAAAGTGCTTTAAAATGCACAACTTTCAAAAAAATTTCTTGACGAAATAAAAAATTTTCCAGCCAGAGTGCTTGAAAAATTTCAAAAAGTATTTCTGGCGAAATCTAGGGCAAAAAGAAAACATTTTTTCGAGCTAAAAGTGCTTAAAAATGCACTTGCATAAAAAAAAATTGCCCCTGTCGGCTGGGGGGCTCACACCCCCAGACCCCCTTATGGGTAGGGTGGGTCGCGAAGTTTTAAAAATTTGAAAAATGGGGCGTGAACAAAAAAGGTTGAGAACCACTGCTTTAGAACACGTAGTCCCGTTTGGAGAAATCCCATAACTCCCAAAGTCCCAACAAGTTCATTAGACCTAGGGCACTGACTTTAGGTGAGTAGCAGATTGCAAAAGCAATGGGGAAATCTTGCAAGTTGACTGCTTCTTTAGAATCAGATTTAAATTCTAAGAATTCTTAGAGTAACGATGAATAATAGCGTTGTTCAAACAATGGCATTTTACATTATTCATATTGTTGCTATTTCGTGATAAAAATCTTTATCCAAAAGTCTGGGGATGATAAATTATCGATATATCGATTCAGGGTTCTTATCGTGGCGATGCTATATCATCAACCTGTGATTAATACCACTCGGCAGCTGTTATGGTATAACATTCTGTTATGATTCTTCTATGTGAGCACACCCCAAGCTCTCGCCCGGTTAGGATTATAATACTCTGTTGAATATTTTGTGCAAGTTACGAAAATGTTGTTTTGTGTGTCTGGATTCGTTTTCAGGTAGGAATAATTATTTTTTATCATTTTTTGCAAATTTTCTAAGAATCCAGAGATTTTGCTACACCCCCTGTTTAGTTCGTAAATTCACTGCTTTCTTTTTCTAAGAGTTTTTCGATTCACGTTAAACTGATTTCTCTGAGAAATGTTTGTCATAAGAAAGAAAATGAATCAGTATTTTGTTCTCTGCTATTGACAATCACAATATTGCACGCCAATGCGAATAGACTTACTGTGTACTCGTCACCCGTTTTAGAGGTGGGAGTATATTTTTTACAAGTTAGTTGCAGTCACTAACCGGTTGTCTTTCAATTTAGCAAATGGAAGACTCATCATCCCCGGATTTTATTATCACAAAGTCTATTTATAGGTAGTTGATAATTCTTTACGATGTGCACGCATCTATAAAATCTGTATTTAAATGAAGAGTTTAATTTGTTGCAATATGCACTGTTGTCGTTACGAAGCTGGGAATAAATTAGAAATCTTTTAGAATTTAGATAATAGGGGGTACATTCACTAGATCGATCAGTTTATTGGCGGACCATATAGCTGTAAATCCCAATTTCCACGTAGAGATCAATCTTCATCATCCATCCATGTATTTTCGGACCCGCTTCTTCTCAAAGGGTTCGCTGGAGCAGCAGGAGTCTCCCAGTCACATCTTCGTGGGGAATTCCCGAGCGTTCTTCGCCGAGAGATCAGTATTACGACTCCTATTTTGGCAGAAGTTCACTTTATCGGAACAACACGGTGCGCGCCATTCTGTTCTGCGGGAAGAAAGGTTCCGTTTTACATTATTATTTTTAAATTTCCTTTTTTACTAATTATTATCTTTAAAATTAGCTTATTTTTAGGGAAGGTCAGGTTTTTAACCGAAGGGCCGATAACTCCTATAATTGCTCGGGAAAGGCGCTGCGTAGAATACTGCGTTGTGCGGGAATCCCGCTGTCCCGATAAAGTGAACTTGATAAAGTGAACTTCTACCAAATTTTAATTCTTATTGAGAAAATATTTGCTCGTCTAAATGGACCATTTTCGTCTGAAATTTTTCCATCAATTAATTTTTTTTTCACAATGCAGCATGTACCGATAGATTTAATAAAATTGATTGAATGTTTGGGGATCTGATTTTTGTTTAATAGGAATCCGCTCTTCAACGATTGGCTAACAAACTGATGAAAGAAGATACTCACGCGGAATCCGTCAGGAAAACAATGAACGACATCATCAAAAGGTTTGTAATTTATTCTTTTGTTTATTTGAATCGCCTGGGCAGTGTGTGAGCGATGCAAATGAATAGGCCTACTCTCCAGTACCGTACCGATGGATACAAAATTGTCCATCGTGATGTTCTGTTATGATAACATGAAGATAGGCTGGAATCATACGGCGTTTTAAGCCGCAGTTGTTCTCATATCTTGGACTTGAAGTGTCATTCAGATTTCACACAGAAATTATTATATTAAAATGACGGCGTGTTGTGATAATAATGCGAATTTTTTCTTTTTTAGGAGAGAAAACATTAAGAAACTGAGTGAACTTCGTAAACAGAAACTGAACGAGGCGTTGCGTGGTCACAAATTCATTCAAGAAATCATTGACGTGAGTTAATAATTTAGACACGAGAGAGTTACGCATAAATTTAAAAGTGAGACACAAAAAATACGGTGATTTTAACATGCTTAGATCAAGTTTATTTCGGATTTTAGAAAAACGTATAACTTACTTTTTACCGATTGTAACGCGAACGTTATTGGTAGACAAAGAAAAGAGAGAAAGATTTAAAAAAACAGAACAAAACAGTGTTTCTTCGAAAAAGAAAGCAAGAAAGAGGATATGCTTTTTTTTCCAGATGCTAATTTGGATTCGAATTAAATTAACAATTATAAGAAACGAACGTCAGGTCGAGGAAGTTCTTTCCGTGGAAGAAAAACTGAAACGGGGTAAAAAGCAGCAAGTTTTTCACGAAGAAATCATGGCCAACGAAAAGAAAATAACCGAATTACAAGAAGTAAGCGACTAATGAATATTTTTATTTGGATAATTCTACTCCAAATGTAGATTTATTTATTTCTGAGATCGTACCCAGCCCAGATTTGTTGTCCGCCATTTTGCACTGTTTTTTTTTTAATTGTAGAAGGGAAACGCGCTGATAGCCGAAAATATTCATTCCTCCGAAGAAATTAAAGAACATCTAAAGTATCTGTTGGAGGAATGGAATGAATTGATTCGAGCCTCCAAAGCGAAACACGAATCTTTCAGAGACGTCCAAGAGATTCTAGATTTCTTCATCCAAGTTCAGATGATCGAAGACTGGATTCGAGAAAAGGTAAATTGCTGTTCCGTGGTTACAAATTCGTCAGTCGCTCTCACTCCCGGTTGCTGGTCTGCTGGGTTTTTTTTTGGGGGGAGGGGAGGGAAAAATCGACCTATCAGGTTTGTTTCCTGATAATATAATTTTGTAATTGAGTGGAAGCGTTTTTCGTAAAGTAGATTGAAATTTTTAAACGTAAAAGTATTTTTCTTTTCAGAGAACGATGATCAATTACGGGAATTTGGGCAGCGACTACGAACACTGTCATTCCATCAAGCGCAAAGTCGACAGCATTGAGACTGTGAGTATAAACACAAGTTTATTGTGCATTTTAAGCTATTGTAAAAATAAAGAATGCCTCCGCTATCGTATGTCGAGGTTTAAATAATCCCTGTCAATTGACGTGAAAGCGTTTGGAACGTTTAATTTAGCAATTTGAAAATAAATTAACAAATTAGACATTACTGAAATGTTTACGTTAAAACTACTGTACTGGTCGCGACCCGATAAGGGGAGGAAATGAATTTTTATTTTTTAGGAAATGGAGGTCCACGGATCCAGATTGGAATCGGTTAATTCTTTGGCTGAAAAACTGATCGCACTAAACTCGTCGAACTGCGAAGTTATTCAAAACAGAAAAATCGAAGTCAACGAAGAGTAAGTAAATTATCATAATGGTAGATGGTTTGTACTTTGGAATTAAATACCTCGTAAATGTATTTAAATAACGCACATTTTTTTAGATGGAATAAGCTACGACACAGCTTGAGGAAATATAAAACTCTGCTCGAAGAAGCTTTGGAAATTCACGCATTTTTCGGAGAGATTGAAGAAACCAAACTTAGAATTCATTCAAAGGTAACGTCGAGCTGTTTTTATAATTCGAATTTCGTATTAATCTTGTCTAGAATTCTTCTTTTGTACTTTGCACGTCGCGGATCGCCCACACACCTATTTGGGGAGTAATCAAAGGGCTGATTGGGTGTGCAAACATCGGTAATGCATAGTCCGCCAGGGCACGCGGCAAAGACACTGTTAGAAATGATTGAGTAGTTCTTTCAATCAAAATAAATTGCAAAAACATTGTGCGATTTGCGATAGTTGGCGAACGTAACTCGTAGAAAAAGATGGCGATGGATTTGTTATACTCACTTTTATAAAAATGTGTCTAGGAATGGGAGTTGAAATTTGATGGACTCGACATGAACGACCTGCATGACGTTGAAACCCACCTGAAGAGGATTAAAATCATAGAAGGAGAAATTGCGATCATCAAGACAAAAGTCAAAGTCAGTGCATCATTAATTCGAACGTCTATGAATGAATAACTCGTTTTCTGATTCTAATTCTCTTTCTTTTAGTCTTTGGACAAAGACGGCGAGAATTTGACCGAGAAATATCCTCAGCAGGAAAGTAAAATCAAAGAACAACTTTCCAGTTTGTACATAGTCTGGGAAAATCTGAAAAAAATTTTCAACAAGAGGTGAGTTACTTTTACATTTTAAAGTCGCGCCGTTTTTCCGTTAATGTGAATCGTCTAATTTCACAAATCTTTTTTTGGTTTCTCTCGCCCACCTGCCAAAGTGATAGTAATGGCTCATGCGAACAATAATTAGTGAGTTATCGATTTAATATTTTTTGTTATTTTAGGAAAACGGAATTGGAAAGGGAGTTTCCGTTCCTTAAATTGTGCGCCGAAGTTAAATTACTCGTAAGTCATTCCGCTGGTTTTTCTTTTAAATAATAATTTTAAGTTTGTGCAAGAACGTAATTTTTTAATAACCGCTGGACCATTTTTTTTTCTCTCTCGAAATTTTCATTCGAATACGCAGTTAAAAATCTACGTTACTATAGAATATCCTCTCAACCTACTACTGCATCATTTATTTTTGTTCTAGGAAATTTGGGTAAATGAGATGCTCTCTGAATTTGCCAGTCCGTTGAGTCAGAGCATAACCGAAGCTGAAACGGCGTTGCAGCTCCACGCAGAACGGAAGGTAAGATATCTTCAGGACGGGGTCCTTTTAATCCCTTGAATATTCTTGCTAGGATGTTATGCCAGCAGTCATCGTTCGCTCGCACAGCTCGATTTATCTTTTCACTGTTTCAATAGGTTGAAATCGACGGCAAGCGAAAGACTTTCAGGAGTCTGAAGGAAATGGGCACGAAGTTGTTGGAGGACGGGCATCGCGAACTCGATAAGATCAAAGTTTGCCTCACTCGACTCAAAGAAATGCGGCGCACCCTCGCCAGATCCTGGGAAGACAGGGAAGCCATGCTGAGGCAATGTCTAGATTTGCAGGTACGGTACGAAAAATATCCTACCAACTCCTATCAATCCTGCAGGATTACAACAGGATAGCAAGAAAGATGGTTTTGTAGAATTGACCAACAGGGAACAAAATGGAGTCGTTTGTTGGTTCGTCCTAAACTATCATAAGTAATAGAACGCTTTCGACATGTCCACACCCGCGTAATAACTGATATGTACATCCGAGCAGCGTCCAGAATGTACGAACAAGTAACGACATTTTGTTACCCCAAAAATGGCTACAAAATGTAACTTTTGTTTTTATACGGAATAGATATTTTTGCATCAAGCCAAACAGGTCGACAACTGGATAACGAAAAAAGAGAATTTCCTCCAGGACCAGGATCTCGGAGTAAGTATAGACGAACAATTTCGGAGATTTATGAAGGTGCCATTATACGGTATATCACTCAACTTTACCAAAATTTATTTCAGGATTCCATTGCGAGCATCGTCGCTCTAATTCGAACTTTCGATAGTTTCGAACGAACTCTGGAAGTTCGCCGAGAAAAAATGAAGAACCTGAAGAAACAGGCCGACAATCTGGTCGCCATCAACCATTACGACGGCGTCAACATTCGACGAGTTGCCGATTGTCTGAGAGAACGTTGGGAACGATTGAAAATCGCAACGAAAACCAGGAAACGACTTCTCAACGAGGCAAAACTGTATCGTCAGTTCTTGGAACAAGTTTTCGAGGTAAAAGAAAAAAAGTTAACGCGTGCAGGTGCACGCGTTAACGGCTAATCAAACAAATCTATTTTGTCCTTGTTTATATCTGGAGTCTGCCACTGAAACGCATTACTTCTTCCTGTAATATTGAGAATCAACATCCAATTTCACGGGAATTCGTTTTGAATTTCTAATTTTGTCAAAAGGAAGACGTGTGCGCTCAATAAAACAGAAACTATTTTTACTTATTATATGAATGACATATTGGAACCCCTAATAATACATTTTAAACTTAAAGTAAAGTAATTCTGTTTTAAGTAATATCAGGAATTTTTCAATTTATTATGATAAATTCCTGGATAAAAATGTCTTTCTTTGAAAAAGGTTCGCGATTGGATAAACGGGAAACGAGTTGTTGCCCAGGATGACTCTTTTAGAAACTTGGAAGGACTCCACGGCAAAATAGAGAAACACAAAGAATTCGAGGCCGAAGTTTTGACCAACCGAAAGAGAATTGAAAAAGTGGTTAAGGTGAGGTTTTAACGCAGTATATCGTACAGTCTTGCTATTCAGTTATTCATCTGATCATCAATCGCTTAATCCATCGATGAATAACGACGCACTTAATGGATTTGGTTTTGTATATTATATTAAACTTTTTTTTTCAGGAAGGGGCGAAGTTGGTGACCGCTGAGAATTACGCCAGCAAAGAGATTTCATTCAAAATGGAGGAACTGGAAGCACTCTGGAATCAATTAGTGGAAGAGCTCAGGTTGAAAGGAAAACAACTGGAAGATGCCGATAAGGTAAACTTTCAAAAGTTTCAGTTGTATTTTTAGTTTTAATTGACGATTTAATTTTATTCTTTGTTTTTCGTTTGTAGGCAGTAAAATTCTTTCAAAAATTGGACGATTTCGATGCCGCTTTGGACAAGTGCGAAGCGATCATTTCCGACCAAGACGCCGGTTCCGATATTGCCAGCGTTCAGTTGCTGATTGATAAGATTCAGGTATAAACTTTCTTTAATTTATATTTCCCCTAAATTCTATTTTAGCATTATTTTGTTATAAAGACGAACAACGTGAAAAAAAATTTTTACGCTTTCCTGAAGGGTCTTAACGTGATATAACTTACTCAACCTTAGAAATGCTCAGTAAAAACTAACTTAGGACAATTTATATTGGTAAAGCATTGAACATCGAAGAGTCAAACCTGGTTTGTTCCACTAAAATAAATGTTTATAATGGTGACTGTTTTATGGATAATTAATTTGCAAGAATAATGGGAGAAATTGATGATTCCACTCTAAATATAATAAAATGTTTTCCCTTCTTCGTTGGCAGCTCGTGGAATTGAACATGTCCAGCCACGGAGAAACGGTGGAGAACATCAAACAGAGCGTCACCGATTTCAGCAACGAACTCCACTTCATGATGGAAAACATACAAAATCGAGCGGACGATTCGCTGCAAAGGTAAATTTTATTTTGTTCAAAATCTGTAGAATTGATAATAACTGTTGTAATTACGCGACATAATCTAAAACTCACTTCACTGTCGTAGCAGTGAGTCGCGTAACGTAACCATTTGCATTTAACGCTATTACAAGATAAAGTGACCCTACTTGCTAATTACGTCACACTTCAGCTGATATACTCACTTTTTTATTTTTTTCAGATACGCTTCGTTACAAAATCAGATGCAGCAGCGGAAAGGACTTCTGGAATATTCGTTGCTGGTCTTCTATTTCTATCGCGACGTCGATCTGCACGTCGTCTGGATCGAAGAGAAAGAAGCCGCGAACAAATCGTCCAAGATCGGATCCACTTTGGTTTCCGTCGAAAAGTCTCGGCAAGATCATCAGGTAACCGATTCGTCTCGGGGTTCAAATCCTGAACGCGTGAAAGATATTTCCTTCTAAAAATTAAATCCATTTTTTTCCCATATTTTTTTTAAGATTTTGGAAACGGAAGTGTTTAACCACGAGCCGCTAGTGAACGCCTTGACAGCCAGAGCCCAAGACGTCATAAAACACAAGATGCACGCTTCAGACAGCGTCGCGTACAGCATCAGAGACCTGGAAACGAAATTCAACGATTTGAAGAAACTGCTGGAACAGCGAAAACAGAAAATAATGGATGCGATCGAATTATTATCGGTGAGTGAAACATGTTCCGAAGTCAATTTTAAAACATCCGTGCACAAGTCCTCAATTTTCCGTCAGAACGATCTAAAAATCTTTTCTTCCTCCCTCTCTCTTAACTGCTGGTTAAAAACAATCGATGAAAACGTTAAGAATGAGAAAAGTTTTCTTTAATAAATAGAAAACTCGCTAATAATTAATAAATTACAAAATAAACTTGAATTTTCGCGTGTCACTGCGGATCACGCATCAATGTTCCGAAGAGATTCGTAAAATGTTGATGGAAATGGTTTCGACTAAAGTCGCGTACACACGAGAAGTTTTTCGTAACACTTTTATGTCGCACTTTCACGAAAAAAAGCTGGCGATCAATAAATACAGCGGCGAACAGGTCTTGCTGGACTCTAATATTGACCAAAATCGAAAAGTGTGACACAAAAGTTCGACAATGTTCAACAATCTAAGCACTTGTGCTTGAGTTTCGAAAAGTGAACACAAAAGGGGTTAAAAAATGTGATGAAAACTCTCGTGTGTACGCGCCTTAAAACAAAAGTTTCGTTTTCAGTACTTTAAGGAAGCTGGCGACGCGGAAACTTGGATGAACGACAAGAAACCTCTGCTGACGTCACAATCACTGGACGATGAAATTGAAGACGACATTCTGGTAAATTATAATTTATAGGGAAGCGGTGAAACCGTAAAGCTAAACTACCTCTCTGTCCCAAGGGTTCCGATAGCAAGGCTTCTGTATTTAAAAAGTGTCTAAATAAAATAATTATAAAACATCAACGTACGAAGCATAAATTCTAACGAATGGAAAGCAAATTTTTAAAATCATTTTAAGTGAAATCTCTTGGAAAGAAAGTGCAATTACCAAAATATTAAAAATTATATCTCCACGTTGATTTCAGCCGATTCAACAGCCCGAAATTCAGTTTGTTTCGGGCTGACGTGGATTCTGCCAAATCCACGTTCCCATTTGCCTCATTTCAACTTGAGTTTTAAAATCGGCCAATCGGAGTAGAGCGCAAATTTGGTAGCCAATTTAATTAGACCCACCTTACGAATCAACGTCAACAACTGTTGCAGGTCCATCTGAACACACTGGAAGATGTCGAGAAGGAATTGAATAATTTCCACGAAACCATCACGAAACTGGCACTGTTCGTCGAAAGACTCGCGGAGAATAAACGACACGACATGGAACCCGTCAACCACAAACAGGTAATTAAAAAGACGCCGCAACGAGATGGGGTTTCGTCACGAAACCTATAAAATCGATAATTACAATCGATCGAAACAGCGTTGATTTCACCGATGTTAAAGCAAATGAGAATGTTTATTTGGTTTTCAAAGTCGCAAGTGGAGACTCTGTATCGGGATCTGAAGGACATGACGAGGGAGCGCCAGTGCTACCTGAGGGACTGCATCAAGCTCTGTCAGTTCGTGGGAGACGCCGACGACATCATCAGATTCATCAACCAAAAGATGATGACCGCCGATTCCAAAAACTATGGAACGGACTTGGTTCATGTTGAGGTAAATTAGAAAAGGAAATGTCATTCGTCACAAAGTTCGTCAAAGTCGTCGTTTGATCAAGACGCGACGTCACGTTTTGAATACGATTATTTAATTTTGCGTGATTATATTTCTTCAGCATCTGATCGCGCAGTTTGAAACCTTTTTATCCGAACTGAAGGAGACGGAGGAAAGAGTGGAAGCTGTTGAGAAAAAAGGAAAACAGCTGATTGAAAACGGCCATCCCGAACCAGAGCGAATCCAACACAAACTGAATCAAGTTCAACAGTTCTGGGAAGAACTCTGGAGCGTCGCTAATGCGCGGAAAAAGGTGCGTTTCTAAACAAAACGCTGTTGGGGTCTTTTTCGTAACGGACTTGAAATGAATGGAATATTCTATTTTCCACAGGCTTTAGACAAGGTGCGAGACATGCGCAGATACGATCATCTGATTCATCAGACTTCGACCTGGATCCGCGAGAAAATTACGATATTAAACACCGAAGCCCTCGAGAAGGAATCAGTCGGCATCGACGATCTCACCAGGAAATACGAAGATTTCGAAGTGAGTGCAGAATTCATTTTTACGGCGAGCAGAAACTTATATTTTTTACGTCAGAAGTCAGTCACGTGTTTCTTCTTTGTATGTTTTTAAACGATAAGTTTGTTAAAACTTTTCAGGCTATTTATCATCCTTCTCAATAAGTAATACTCGTATCACTTCAATTTACGCACTTAATGATAAAGAATTGGACAAAATTCTGCACAATCTCGGCAGCCATCACGTTGTTTAATTTTAATTTTCAACATCAACTGTTCGATTTTACAGCACAGTCTGAGTGCGGTCGAAGAAAACGTGGAGAAAATCAAAGACGAAGACGAGAGACTGTCCAAGATGTTTCCAGAGACCGAATCCATTCACCGCAGGCGAGAATCCACCGAACGCGAGTGGAATTCACTCAAAAAGAAACTTCAAGATCGAAAGAACAAATTCGACGAAACGCAGAAGATGCAGAAATTCGTGGATAATTACAACGATCTTCTGTAAGTTGCATTATTTTACTGCAGGTTTTACTTCGTGTTCTTCTGTAAGTTACCAAATCACGGCTATAATGGCGTGCGAACGGTCAGTTTAGCGGCGTACCCATCTAAAACATGCGGGAATGAAAACGAGGCTCCGTAACCAAAAGTTGGTAATTATCTCGCTACCAGGTTTAAATGGATTTGTACGATGATTATTCGTTTCTATGACTAAATGAGTGCTATTTCTCCCTATAATTATAATTTTATTAGTATATATTGCTATTTAAGAAATAAGAATAACATATATAAATTTAAAATACGAGTAACAGTTTTCATATTTTTTAAGTTTAGACGATTAAACACGCTTCGTCGAGAGTATATGCTGCTGGCGATGTGTGTTCGCTGTAAACCGCAATTCTGAATGCGCCAAGGCAAAATTAACGTTTCTTTGAACTAATTTCCCGTTATTCTGGCAATGGACATATTAAAATATATATTCCGAGGAAGATTTATCTTTTTTACTTGTTTCTATCCTTATAAAAGAAGTGTTTTCACAAAGTAGCGATACGCGATGGAGGCTGACATTTTGAAAGCTGCTGCGCAGTTCACTTTGGTCGAGAGATTCTTTGGGTTCTACAGGTAGGAATCGTGCGTCAGTAGCTGACATACACACACACTCGCAACGTATGCGTAATTATGCAGACCCCTACTGCGTAGGTTTACCGTTACGCCGGGGGGCTGGATGAACGAGACTGGCGAACGGTACATAATTCAGACTAAGGCTGGATTGCACCACAGCCAAGTTAACTAACCGACGGTTAATTCTTGCCAATCCGTGAATGAGCTGAACGGCAGCGGTACGCCACGAGTTAACCGTCGGTTAGTTAACCTGACTTTGGTGCAATTCAAACCTAAGTGACAGTCGCGAGAATGATAGTGCTTGTAACAGGATTAAACTTATGGGACTGCTGAGTGACCGAACGGTTAGATATCGCTTTCTGTTTTTTTATTTTTCTAAAATACGTCTTGTGTTGAAGTTTTTCAGAGTTAGTTGCGCGGCTTGAATGTGGTTAGTGTGTGATGTTTGTCCGTCCACGTGAAGAAGCGAGTCGTAATTTGTCTCGAGTTGCAGGTGAGCTGAGGTTAATATTTACTCCACGACCAAAGAAATATTCACGTTTGGTAACTCCACCCCGGGGTATATTCATGTGATTGGGATGCCCCAAATCTGAAGTGCAGAGGGTATAGAAATACATCACATGATCACATCACAGAGACCACAAGTAACAGGGAGTGCGGGAGATATTTTAATTCAGCGTTCAATCATCATCATTAAAAACGTCCGTTTGAGAAGTGTGGACATAATATCGTATACCCTCTAAACAAAAAGGACTTATTTTCCAATATTATTTAATCCGTTTCTATGTGTGTTACACTATGACTGTGCGTTTTACTGATAAATGTATGAACTGTTCGTATCCAACCGATATTTTGATCTGCTGCAGAGTGGACATGAACAACACAATGGCGGACATAGTGACTCCAGATCTACCGACGGACGTGGAAGGAACCGAAGAGCTGATTCAAACTCACAATGAGCTCGGAAACGAGATTAACGCACAATTGGCCGCTTTACAAAAGTAACTTTCTCTTTCTTATTTTCTTAAAAGGCTATCTCACGTCCTCCGCTTTTCATTTTTTTTACGAAACAAACTTTTATAATAAAATGATGACAATAAACATAACCGGGAACTAATACTTGAAAATCAATTCAGAATTCAGAGAGAATCTAAAGAGACGCAATTATGTTATTGCAGGTTTAAAAAAGAAGGAGAGGCGTTGCAGAAACTGGACCCTGATCGCGCGGAAGATATCCAGAAGAAGATCAAAGCCGCCGAAGAAGCGCTCGACCAATTGGGAGACATGTGGCGAAAGAGAAAAGATTTGTACGAGAAAAATTTAGATTTGCAGGTACGAGCTAGAACTGGCGATCTTCAATTTTCGAGATTATTTCAACGTGTACTTTTGTGAGACTGAGAATTATCTACTTGATACGGCGGAGTAGAATAATAAAAATGGAACCTCAAATCGACCGAGACGTCTGATCGAAAAGATGGTTTTTGTTTTCAGTTGTTCAACCGCGACGCTGACGAGATGGAATCCTGGTTGGATAATCGTAAAACCGGAACCGACGGTTTAGGAAACTCGATCGAAGAAGTTGAAGAGCTCATAAAGAAACAGGAAAATCTGGAAAATATCATCGACGCTCAAAGTGAGAAACTGAATTCCCTGCAACGAAAAACTCTGGTGAGTGAGAAATGTTTTTTTTTTATTATATTAAATAAATGACGCCAGGTCGAAGTACGGATTTATAAACGGGAGTAACAGAACGAAGAAGAAAAGATTGATAGACTCTTTTCTTTCGAAATACGTGACGATTCTCTGTCCTGTCGGAGCATTGCTGCTGCTGTTGTGCACGCTGAGTGACGTGAATGGCAGTGACGTATCAGAAGGGTTAAGCACAATTTAGATTGAGCCAACAAAGCACCGACACCGACTTCCGACATACGAACGCCGCATGCGCAGCTGAAAAATCTGACAACTGGGCACGCGCGTTC
>JAQFYH010000241.1:0-14387 GCA_034694405.1 Scolopendrellopsis subnuda
TTAATATTTTATGCCCTTACCTGTTTATTTGAATCGTTTTTATCGAAAATTCTCCGATATTTCGGTAAATAATGCCCCGGTAAAATTTTGAAGCGAGAAAAAAAATCACTGGCCGACAGAACTTTTTTGCGAAAAATGCTAAATGCAATTGTAATTGCAATTGTAATTGTATGACAATTCCACAGGTTTTAAATGTCAAAATCTGAGAGAATTTTAGAAAAGTCGTACAATCGACAATTTCTATTTGTAAATTGTAAAATGTAAATTGTCGAATGTAAAATGTCAGCGAGTGCACAAAGTCTCTAATATCTAGCTCGTATCTGATTGCATTTGATTTTTTTATTATCTAGTTTAATATCTAGCAGTGAACTCTATCTCCCGCACATACGTATCTGTGCTGGTTTTAGCATTAAGTATCAGTTCTGTGTAGAGATAACAAAGAAGGCGGCGCCCTGACTACTACAACTTGAAATATTAAAAGTATTAAAAAATAAGAAATAAACATAAAACAAAGGGAAAAAAATAAAGACATTTAAAATTGAAAGCATGTAGCTGCTTCTAAGGGAAAATACGTACCAGTTTAATCGACCAATAGGACTAATTAGTGTGATGTCATCATTGTTTTGTTACCGTGGGGATTCCACGTGTTTTTTAAATTCGCGCGCTTTTATTAGCCGAAAATTTTTTGAATTTTTGAATCCCCTTGATAATAGGGCAACTTTACGTCACGACTAATTAGTCCCATTACCTGAAGCACTACAACGACATCAAAACCTAAGGCCTACAGATTTTTTCACTACTCAGAAGTAAGTAAAAAAAACATATAATTTATTGAAATTAAAAGATTAACATTAATAGCATAGGAATTTATCAAGCAGTCCTAGATATTAGCAGTCGATAGAAAATTAATAAAAATTGAAGCATAGTGATTTTGACCGTTCGGCTGACTACAGATACGCATACGATGATGGCCAAGATAATGAAAATCAAGTTAGTTATGAATGTGAGTTGTTTGTGCATGTTGATAATTGCATGAGGCGTTTAGTGGTGCAGCACCATGTGTTTATTGGGCTTGTCTCAGAAGGTTACATATTTATTAGCGTATGTCTCAAAATTAATATAATCCCTTTACAGGTTCAAACGCAGCCGACACCACTAGGTCAGTTAATTACTTTAATTTTAAGTTAGTAACTTACAAAGAGGTTGAAAAGAAGTAACATTTAAAGCGTTGAAGAAGTATACATTTTTTATAATAGATAACATGCAAAATTATGCAACAAAGAGGTTGAAAAGAAGTAACATTTAAAGCGTTGAACAAGTTTAAATTTTTTATAATAGATAAGATGCAAAATTATGCAGTTATGCAAACCGCATGTGGTGTATTTTGTTTGGTATTATGGCTGAAATTATAAATTTTTAATAAAACAATACTGACACATTGTATTTACCGTATTATTTCGTAGAATCTTTTAAAAACAGGTCCGATCCACAACCGGTCCAGACATGTCCAACAAAAACGAATTAAATAATCAGTAATTGATATCTAAAAATGACCTCTGAAAAGGTTGCTAATTAAATAAAAAAAAAAAAATTAATATTATTCATTTTTTGGGTATGTGTGTGCCTTTTCCGAAAAACAGAGTGCTTTTTTTCACTCACACCCTACAATGTGAGGGATTTTTGAAAAGTGAGGTCCTAAAAAAAGACCTCACTTTTTTTACCTCAATTTTCAGCTTTTTACGCGGTCAGAAGTGTGCCTGCAAAGTTTGGAATGATTCCTCACTTTGCAGGATATGGCGAGTCAGAGTGTATAAACTTGCACACTATGCCCAGGACGTGCTGCCATCTACCGGGACCTCACTTGTTTCGGTGGTGCGGATTAGGAGTGCATGAGCATGCGCGATACGGAGAACCTCATTTTTCGGGGTGGTGCGGATTAGGAGTGCATGAGCATGCGCATATTGCTCTGCTCATGCCTTCCTAATCCGCCTCACTGGAAAAACTGAGGTAGAGTCGATATAATAATATTATGATCAATTAGTCTTCACGAAAATCACGGATCGAGTTTTTCCTTGCGTTTTTCAATGAACTTAATTCACACAGAAGGTAAGTAATGATTTTATAATAATAATAATCTACTATAATATTAAGTTAGCGTAGTAGTGTAGACTATCATAATAATACGGGTATTAATTATAAGATATGATGTAATTATTTAAGGAAAACTAGAAAATTATTGAGGCCTATGCAGTCTTATACGAGTTTAAAAATAATAAATTAATTTATTTGATTTATTTTCTCTGTTTATATTTCAACATGAATAATGGCAGGAATATTGAAAAACTGCACTCTATACTGGGTATAAATTATTCAGTAACGAGTATTGCCAGTAGTAACAGCACTGTGCCGTAAAAATTATTTCATTATATTACTTCGTAAATGCGTAAGGGTATTATATTTTCAAATACGACTCTTGTGATTAAATAATAGGGATTTTCCTGTAAAGGGGGAATATGTTTAAACGCAAATGCCAAATGAAAACTTAAACTGATAGTGTTATTCCTTATACTCGTACCCCAACCTGCTATAATTTTATTACTGAGGTCCTTTTTTTCCTATACTCTACATTGCGAGGTCCTTTTTTCATATACACTCTACATTGCGAGGGATTTTATTAAAAGTGTGTATAAGAAAGCACTCATCAGTTTCCCACTTTAAATTTTAGAGTCAGCGCACAGTGCGCACCAGTGGTAATTCCGAGTAACTGAAATAATTAATATTACGCCACTACAATACATATTAATTAATTATGAAAGGATTAATATTAATATTAGTTAACTATCAAATATAAAGATTTCGAAAAATTGTAAATAATTTATTATATTTTTGTCCAGGACCTCGGTTTGCAGGTTTAAATTTACCTCCAGCAGCTGCAGGTGCGCAGCTGCTGCATGCCCCACAATAGCTATGATTTTTCTCTCTCAAAGTTTTCATTAAAATATTGTTAATTTTAAGGATCAATAGTAATAAAGTAGTTTATTTTCCGTTCTAAAAGTAAAATATGACTATTTTAAACAAGGATAAGGTATTTTTTGTGGAAATATAACGTTTTTAAAACAATATTAGAATCTGGGTTCGAGACTAAATCCGCATGCACCAGTTTATCAGTAGGTCAAACATGGCAGCTCACATGGAAGAACGAAACTTTATTTAATAAATTAAACGCATCTCTTTTTAATTTAGATGATGTGGGACGAAACTTTTACGGATCTGGCCAAAGCAATATGTAAGTTGTAATTTGTGAATTATGGATTTATTCATTGCGATTATTTCATTTAGGCTACTCGCGCTTGATTTTCGAATCCGAATTACCGTTTAGGAAACGGGGGAAACTGGGGAAAAGGAGTAGTGAACATGCGCCATCCTCAGTGGTCACCGCAAACGGATGGCGGGTCCATTAGTGTCCATAATCGACCCGATATCGGACACGGGAAACCACACTCGCAGATAGTCGGAGGAAACCAAAAATGTTCTTCCCCCTCCGGGAAACGAACCAGGACCCTCCTCAACGCGCTAACCCCTAGACCACTCGGATTTAATTCGATTTATAAATTTATAAAATAGTTTTCTTGCAGTCATTGTAAAAGGAAATTTCATTCTAATTAAGGTAAACATGTCAGCAGAATTCATAGGTGAAAAACCTCATTCTTGCAGTCACTGTGATAAGAAATTTTCTCACAGATGTAATTTAATTTGACATGATAGAATTCATACTGGTAAATATAGTTTTGATGGAAGAATATTTAGGCCCTATATTTAAAATTTTTATAGGGCAGAAATGTTGCTTGATTCGAGTGTGCTAATCTAGGTGTTGGGTATTTTCAGCTCTGGAGGACCATGTTTTGTGTCGATTCACGGAAGACGGTTTGGTGTACAGATGCACTGCGAAGAGGATGCTGAACAGGATCCGGGACAACGTGCATGAAATAGTTTGGACGGACGGGAAGAAGTACGAGGCCAGAGTTTTGGCATTTGGAAGTAAGTAACATGCACGGCAGAATAATATTATTATCGAGAAAAGAAGGATGTTTGGTCATATATTCTCTTTAAATATTCAAATAGCATAAAAATTCTTTTAGAGACGTTTGCACCAAGTCAGTTTAACTTAACTGAAGGTTAACTCTTTGCATTGAACCAATCCGTGCTTGAGCTGAGGGCTCGCAGCGGTCAGCTCATTCCCAGATAGATTCAACGCCCAGAATTAACCTCCGGTTAACCTGACTTGGTGCAAAAGGCTCTTGATGTTTTTTCTCCTTAATAATTACTTTCTTTGAGTAGGCTTTTTTTTAGTCTTTCTGCATAAGAGTCTAAAACGTCTTTATTTTATTGCAGCGAAAGCATTCATCAATGGACTAGACGCATTGAATCTCGATGATCACGAAACAGTGAGAGAAGAACAAAGTCAACTTAAGTCTAGAACTACAAGAAGTAAGTTACAAAATTAAAAAAGAAAATTAAATTAGTACGGCTGCTGTTTATTAACTGCATTGAGTCATTTGTTCTTTCGTTTTCCAATCCAGAATACTAAATCATCCTTGATTTAATTTTCAGATCCTGGCATTTCATCTAAAAACAATCGTGGAAAAGTGGCCTCAAATTTGGACACGTGTTCAGCTAAGTTTCCTCCTACGGAAGAATGTATCGAGACAGGTGAGTACTTATAAATGGAAGGAAAAAACGGAGCTGCAGTAACCGAGGGGACATCGAGCTTGCTTTCCAACCTGAAGGACCCGGGTTCGAACCCCAGTGTTTGGTGACAGTGTTTTCTCCTAATTTTTTGGAGTAGGAGGATTCCGCAATTGAGTCGATTGTGGCACTTTGAAGAACTCTGGACTTTTCCCAGAAAAATTTGGATCCTCTCGGTAGAGGACTATCCCTCCTTGGACAATATTCCACCCATTTGTGGGTGACCACGGAGGATGTCGCACGTATAAATCTTCCCTGTCCGCTCTGCCATTGCTCGCGAAGTATAACGCGGGCTTGAAGATGAGAGAATAAATGAAATTATGATTACGGAACTTTTACATAGCCAATTATGTAATTAAAACACGCCAATTTTTTTTATTTTTCAGTTGTTGAAACCATCTCTGGGAATGGAAACGAAGCAGAATCAGTCGTGGAAAATTCGGAGAAGCCGCTGCCTATTCCATCTCCAGTTCAGCCTCCGTCGGAAGAATTGATCCAGACAGGTGAGAGATTACTGGTTCAGTTTAGGTTCTGAACGCATTTACGACATAATGCGCATTACGTTGCACATTTATGTCTTTGTGCATGTAGCTCGATAAACAAGGTGCAGGAAAAAAAGTTAACTTTGGAAAAATATTAGGGAGAGAGACTTTACAGAAGAAAGTATTGACGCAACTTGACCGAACCAATTAATTTTCACGGAGTATTTTCTACACTTTGGAAGAAGTTTAAATGAACTGGTTTGGTCGAGTTGCGTTACCGTTTTACAGAAATATTAATTTACCGCGTTATTCTAGATCACTCTTAGCAGTGTTTCCCCCTCCCTATTCAAATAGGAGGATTCTGCGCTCGTGTCGATTGTGGCACGTTAAAGAACCCTGGACTTTTCCCTGAAAAACTTGCATCCTCTCGGGAGAGGACTATCCCTCCTTAGCCTATATCTCAGCTATGGGCCAGTTTGTGGCTGACCACGGAGGATGGCGAATGAACAAAATCCCTTTACAATACGTCAATTTCTTTTTTTAGTTACTGAAGTCGTCTCAGGGATTTCAGGTGGAAACAACGTAGGAGTAGTCGGGGAAAATCCAGAAACGCGTCCGTTTCCAGCTCAGTCTCCTCCGGAAAAATGTATCCAGCAGACAGGTGAGACATTAATCCTGTTGTAAATCCAACAGGTTGACTTCAAACTATGGACTAGAACCAGTAAATTTTTAACTTTAGAAAATCAATTGCTTGGTGTCGTGTGCTGGTTTAGTAAGTTAGTTGTCGTTTTCGCCTCTGGGTGAACCCAATATCGCGGGTTCAAACTCGGTTGGACGCCACATAGGACAGTGTTATGTTGGTGGCTGTTCCTATAGGGGAATTCCCACAACCCTCTCAATAGCTTCACCGCCCACCGGCTTTACGTGATATGGATCGGATTTAAAATAAAATAAATAATAAAACGTGAAACCAACATGCAGCGGTTTTCTATGGATAAAGAGGAATCCAAGATCTAAACTCGTGGTCAATCTAAGTTGGCACCAAATCCAGTAACCAAATCTCCGATTTTGATAACAAAATGGTGTCGTGTGAAAAATTTCATATAGACATTTCCTTCAAAAACGTTCCGTATAATGAAATTTTTCACAGGACACCATTTTGTTATCAAAATCGAGGATTTTGTTTGTGGATATGGTGCCAACTTAGTCTGACCACGAGTTTAGCCTTCTTACTGCATACTACG
Source organism: Scolopendrellopsis subnuda (assembly GCA_034694405.1). NCBI lineage: Eukaryota > Metazoa > Arthropoda > Symphyla > Scolopendrellidae > Scolopendrellopsis > Scolopendrellopsis subnuda. The sequence goes on from JAQFYH010000241.1 coordinate 6,473, forward strand.
TGGGAAACACTAATTTTGTGGGGTTTATAGTCCTCACGGTTCATCATATTTTATGTTTTCTCTGATTTCAAACATTGGTGAATTATATTGCCCCTTCCAATCCCTCGTTCATCATATAAATTAAATTTTTTAGAATGAATAAAATATTTATTATAATAAGTGTAAAGGAGCTGCTGTGGTCGAGCGGTTAGCGCCCAACCTCGAGAACCGAATTCAAGCCCGGAAGGGGGAGGGGATTTGAGAAATTCGTGCGTTTGATAAAAATGTTACTCTGCCATAGTGAGAGATACAGTATAAGTTTTGACGCAATGAGACGGAATTAATTAGTTTCCACGGTAGATAGAAATCCATACAATTGTGAGGTACAGGAACTTTTTTTTTTGGCGAGTACGATTTGGATGAAATTTAATTTAACACAGTATTAGATAGATATATTTTAATCTTAAATATAAAATGGCAGGCAATTTCACCAGAGGATTTTTAAGAAAACTTATTATCACTTGAACCTGCGTTTTTGATAAAAAAAAAAAAACTCATGTTCAAGTGGTAATATCTCAAAATTCGTTTGGTGAAATTGCGTGAAATTTTATATTTAAGATTAAAATATATTTGTCTAATACACTGTTAAATTTCATCCAAATTGTACTCGTCAAAAAAGTTCCTATACCTCACTATTGCATGAGTTGCTATCTACTGTACTTTATATGAACTGTTTCGATCAAGTTGTGTTACGGTTTTAGAAAAACATTAATTTATCGCATTCATCTAAATCACTCTTGGCAGGGATTTCCTACTGAGTATTTTGAGCAGGAGAACTGTGCGCTCGTGTCGATTGAGGCACGTTAAAGAACTCCGAATTTTTTTCCGGAAAAATTTAGATCTTCGGTAAGGGAATAACCCAGCAGATATCTCACCATTGGACCCTTTTGGGGGTGACTACCGAGGGTGGCGCACGTACTATACATACTCGTCCTAGCTCCCCCTCCCCTTCCTAACGGCTTGGAGAATAATCTAATAAATAAAATAGTGATTAGGGTACATTGTTAATATTCCTAGAGATATGTTAGTGCTGCATTTTTTGTAAAACACGCTAATAACTTTTTTTTTCAGTTACTGAAAACAATCTGGTAAGTTCCGAGTCAGATTTACGTTCGGAAAGAACGTTTCAGCGATTTGCTGATTCTACCTCCTTGCACCATTCCGGCGAAGGGACTAGGTAGACGGTTCAGTTAACGGAATCAGAATTGACGAAACCAGGAACCTGTAATGGACAAGCGCTGGATCCGGTATCTGGACTGTTTTCTCAGATCCTAAGCATCAACGAAGACGTCGCTTCGAAAGAAGATGATCTTCCGCCAACAGCGGATTCTGACAGACGCGCATCGTTTGACGGGGTTCTAATGGAAGAAGATTCGGGGGAAAATCGTGGAATAGTCGTGGAAAATTCCGACGAAGATCCCGGTTCGGAAGGATCATTTCATCGAATTCCAAAATCTGCTTCCTCGGTTCATTACGACGAAGGATCCGGATGGACGTTCAGTAAAAGGGAAAGAGAATTGACGAAACCAAGAGCCGGTAATGGACAAGGGCTGTTTTCTCAGAATCCAAGCATCAATGAAGACCTTTCGAGGTTTGACGATATTGATTTCGTGCCTGGAACCGACTATTCTGACGAAGGACTGGAAAACAGGGATGGATCAGTCTTCGGAAAGTCTCCTGCCCATTCTGAAGATCCCTTCTTATTGGAAACAAACGAACAACCGCTCCAAGAGTCTGCTTTTGAAGTGCGAGCAACGGAATCAGAAATGGCAAAACCCGGAAATAGCAGTGGAAGAAGAGCGCATTTTTCGAAGTCTGGACCGTTTTCTCGGTTTGATCGCAGTTCCAGTGATGAGAACGAAGACGAAGGGTCGAACAATTCTGATTACGTTCCTAATCCTGACGATTCTGGAGAAGATTCGGACCCTCCTTCCGAAGCCATCCCCTTAGTCACTGAAAACGAAAAGCCTAAAGAAGAAGAGTGTCCATTTGAGGTAAAAGCAAGTAAAAAGACGAAAGCCGGAAAACGAATTTGGGACAAGTTTCATTACTGTATTTTCTGCCGGAGGAAATATTTTCAACTCCCCAAGCATTACATGCGCAAGCACAAGACGGAACCCGACGTTAAAAAATTTATGGAATTGCCCTTGAAGTCAGCGGAACGGAAACTGATTCTGATGAAACTGCGGCAAGACGGAGATTTTCTGCACAACTCGTCGGTTCTTCGAGCAGGAAAGGGGCAGCTAATAACGTGTAAAAGCCTAAGTAATGCGCCGAGTCCGAAGAAATATCTCGCCTGCAGGTTCTGCAAGGGATTATTCCTGCGAGCTCATCTTTTTCGCCATATGAAAACGTGCAAGCTGAAACCGAAAGATCAAACTTCGAAAGGCCGAGTCCAGAGTTCGAGCGCCATGTTGATCCCGCCCGTTTCGACAGCCAGCGACGGAATGATCAGCAACATCTTGATACACATGACGGACAACGACGTCTCCGCTGCCATTCGCCGCGACGAGTTAGTCATGGAATACGGGACAGCGTTGTACGACGCCGTCAAGGATATGCCTCATAGGTTTAAACAAGTTTCTTGCAAGCTCAGAGAAGTCGGAACGTTACTGGTAAATTTAAAAATCGATCACCCGGAAATGAAGAGTTTAGCAGATTTCATTCAACCGAAGCGTTTCGACGACATCGTTGCCGTTACTAAGAAGATCGGAAAATGGAATGATAAAGAAGGGAAATACGAGACTCCAAGTCCGTGCTTGAAAATCGGATACCACCTGAACCACCTCGCCGACTTGATCATAGGAAGGGGATTACGGGACGAAGCCCAAGTGCCAGCGAAGGTCCTCGCGGAACAGTTCATCGAGCTGAAAAAGAAGGAATGGTCTAAAAAAATCTCGTCCTTTGCGCTGCGCACCATCTACAACAACAAGTTCAACAAGCCAGAAACCCTACCAGTTGTCGAGGACATTATCACCCTTCAGCAGCATCTCAAGGACGTTAGCGAGAAGCAGTACGCCATTCTGCAAGAAGAACAGAGTAATGTGTGCGCTTGGTATGAACTCTGCAAAGCAACGCTGTGCTTAGTAATCCTTTTCAACAGACGCAGATCCGGAGAGGCAGCTCGCATTTTTACTCGGTATTACTTGGATCGATCTCAAGCCGACCTGCATTCTGATGTCAGCGCTTCTTTGACGGACTTCGAAAAGAAACTGTGCACCACTCTCACCAGATTTGAAGTCAAAGGAAAACGGGGGAGAAAAGTTCCAGTCATTCTAACCGAGAACATGAAACGAAACGTTGAGTTGTTGATTTCGACGAGAAATTCGGTCGGCGTCAACCGGGAAAATCCGCATCTCTTCGCCAGGCCGTACTACAATTCTGTTGCAGCTGTAGAAGGCCACGAGTGTCTCAGGAAGTTTGCGAAGGAATGCAACACCAAGCACCCCGAAAATCTGACGTCTACGCGTTTGAGGAAGCACGTCGCAACCGTGTCACAACTGTTTAACATGACTGAGAACGAAATAGAATTATTGTGCGCCCATATGGGCCACGATCCGAAGGTGCACCGCCAATTCTACCGACGCCCGGAAGGAGTTCTACAGCTGGCAAAGGTTAGTCGGATCCTACTGGCGATGGAACGGGGACAGGCTAACGCATTCAAGGGTAAATCACTCGACGAAATCGAATTCGATCCGAAGGAAGTCCTGGAAGAAGAAGAAAGTCTGGACGAGGGCGACGACGTAGTTGAAGAGGCGGCACCAAGGAAGCGTAAAAATCGAAAGAGTAGAAAATCTGCTGCCGAAGAGAAGCAACGTGATGAGACCGAAAAAGAAGGCTATGGCAGAGAAGAAGCTGGCGGGTTCCCCACGAGAAAACGTAAAAAGAAGAGTAAAAAATCTGCACACGACGAGGACTATTCTGACGAGACCGAAAACGAAAGCGACGTAAAGAACGAAATCGACAAGGGAAAGAAAATGTAAATTTTCTCGGAAGCTCTAAATTGGCGGATTTCATGACCACAGAAGGTCAAACAATGTCAAATGTTTTTTTAGTTTTTAATCTTCTCTCGTCGTAAAAACCCCAGGGTTTTTACATTTTCGATGCGCGTAGTTGTCCTTGTAATTTGCCTCTCTGGTCTCTTTCTGGCGGAGGTGAAAATTGCTTCTTGATATAACTTATTTACGTTCTATAAGTTATGTCGTACAGTAAAATCTTGAACTTTTCGTATGGCTCGAGAGAAAATCGACGCAAAAAAAAATTTACGAATCTCTTCAACAAAAATAGTTGAAATTAGTATCTGTTCTCGACCGCCAGTTGCGAAATTTTTCTTATATAAGTTCTGTAAGTCGTATAAAATCGTGTACTTTTCGTATTGCTCGAGATACTCGACGAAATCAGTTTTTAAAAATCATTCCCTCCGGTCTCTGAACGTCGGAGGCGAAAATGTTTAATTGAAACGCATTATATAAGTTCTATTAGTCATATAAAATCTTGTGCTTTACGTGTGTTGGTCGAGATACTCAGATACTCGACAAAATTCGTTTTTAAAAATTTTTCCTCTAGCCATCGGACACGAAATTGTTTCTTTATATTATAACTTTTATATGATGTTCGAAATAAGTTCTATAAATCTTGCACTTTTCGTACTGCTCGAGAAAATCGACACCCAAAAAAGGTTTTTACGAATCTTTACGCTAAAAATTGTTGTAATTAATCTCTGGCGGCCAGATGCGAAATGTTTTTTATTGAAAATCCTTTCGATAGTTCGAAAAGTCGTACACAGTACTATAATCTTCTACTTTTCGTCTTGCTCGAGACACTCGGCGCAAAATAGTTTTTTTTTTTTGGAATTTTACCATGGTCTCGACCGCCCGATGCGAAATGTTTTTTATTGAAATGCTTATACTATGTAAGTTCTATTAGTTATAATATAAAATCTTACACTTTTCGTACTGCTCAAGAAACTCGACCAAAAATGGTTTTTAAGGATCTTTTCGTTAAAATTTGTAATTAATCTCTGCTCTCGACCGCTAGATGCGAAATGTTTTTATTGAAAATCCTTTCGTAAGTTCGAAAAGTCGTATATAATCTTTTACTTATCGTCTTGCTCGAGACACTCAGCGCAAAACAGTTTTATAGAATTTTTACTCTGGTGTCTGACCGCCAGATGCGAAATTTTTTTATTGAAATGCCTTATTAGGCTCGTAAGTTCGAAAAGTCGTAAAATATAATCTTTTACTTTTCGTATTGCTGGAGATACTGGACGCAAAACCGTTTTATAGAATTTTTTCGATATATGTAGTTGTAATAATTAGCTTCTAGTCTCTGATGCGAAATTTGCATTCATAATGTCATAATATATACTCCAGTAAGTAAATCATATTTGTCGTGTAAAATCTTGTTCCTTTCGTACTGCTCTAGATACTCGACGCAAAATGTTTTTAAAATTATTTTCCTGTGGTCTCTGATCGTCGGAGGCGAAATTTTTTCTAAATATATTTTTAAATTATACACACAGTAAGTTCTATCGTATAAAATCTTGTACTTTTCATATTGCTTCAAACGTTTTAAAATTAGTCTCGAAGCGAAGATGCTTTTTATACTGTATTTTAGTCTCTGGCCGCAGTGGCGTAGATACGGGGGCCTATTGGGGCTTAAGCCCCCCCTTCCAAATGGAAATTTGGAAAATTCATTTGAAAAATGAAAAATTCAGCAAAATTTTGCTATTTTCCAGGCCAAAAACTTTCAAAAAAATACCTCCAAGCCCCCCCCCCCCCGCCCCAATTTCTTCAAGGCCCCCAAAATTTTGAGCGATCTACGCCACTGTCTGGCCACCAGAGGCGAAACTGTTTTTTTTATAACTCTTGTCTGCATATGTTGGATAAGTTTTAGTCTCGAGACACATCTTAAAGTTTTTTTTTTATATTTTCGATTCGATATATTAGAGCATATTGTTGTACTTGTAACCTCTGACAACCAGAATCAAAATACAGAGTAGTTTTTTATAAAGCCTGTGTAAGTTCTATAGATCGTGGTCTCGAGATCCTCAAATCCATTTTTTTAAATTATCTTTTATAATAATCTTTTATACGTAATAATCTATATATCCATGTAGTTTTACTTAGACTCGGTAATCTCTAATCGCTGGAAGCGAAATTATTTTTTAAATATTATAAGCTTTGCCTATATAATTATGTTTACTTATAGGCCCTATACTTAAGTAATGTAATCTCTTGTGCTACCTTATTGCTCGAAGCAAAGACATTTTAAAACTATTTTCGATAAAGTTGTACACCTCTGACATCTGGAGGCAGAATTTTTTAACATCCCGTAACCGTTCTATGGGTCATTTTCTCCGCATAACTTACCCAAGGGTCATGGGCCCATGACTTCCGAATATTTAAATTACCTTACTAAATTGAGAAAAAATTACAGTTATGTTACTGCCTGGTTTTTCGACATTTTAGTGTTTGTACTGAACTAGATTGTCTAAAGATTTAATTTGCTCTTGAATTTTGCTTTTTTCGGTTTTGGACTTTTCGGTATATTTTTGGAGTAATTTCTGTAGTTACTTTATTTTGAACTTGGATTAAAAAACGTAATTGCAACATAAATCTCCAACCTCCTGTGACAATAAAATGTAAAATACATCTTCCACTACTTCTTTTTTTGGTTATAGTGCAAAAAGGGTATATTGTATCGCTATTTGAAATAATAAAAGAAAAATATTATAAATTTTCATTTCAAATGTATTTTTTAAGGGAAGGAAAAGCTTGAATTTTCGACGGCAATTCAGTCTCTGACGCAGAGCTGAAATATTATGTTACCTGTTATGTCTCCACGAAGAGCAACATGTTATGCGTTTGCTCTGCAATTTAAATTTTTAAGTTCTGTCGAAATTTCAAAATTTTCCTATTAACAATGAGTTTTATTCGATCATTCGAGTGTTAGCGCAGAACCAATCAGATTAAATGTTTCATTCATTCATCCCTGCACCGATTAGTTTTAATTTACTATTATTAAACAGCATTAAAAATAATAAGCCATTTTATTAGAAGGAGAATTTAAAACCTTATACGTGAAAAAGTCAAGTGTGCCTAATGTTGTTAAAAAATGCTGTTAAAAAGCACAAAACCTTGACAGTATTATTTTGTATACAGGTGAAATCACACACTGCGTAAAATCACCTCTCTTTAACTGATGCAGTTTTAAAAAGTGTGTGCGAGACCTCAATTTGTAGGTGATAAATCACACCATGCGTAAATTCCCCTCTCTTTAACTGTTTCCGTTAGATAAAGATTTGACATGTGCGAGACCTCAATTTGTGGGATAATATTAATACTCTGCGTAAATTTACCTCACTTTAACTGATGGTAATAACCATGAATAGATTTTAATTTACCTCTAAATGTAGGAAAATACACTTCTGTTCACACAGAAATACCTCACTTTCAATTCGTGCGTGGACCTCTGTATGGCGGGTAATTTGTATACACAGTAACCTCAAAACGTAGGAAAACACACTTCTGATCACACAGAAATATGGACCTCTGTATGGCGGGTAATTTGCATACACAATAACCCTCAAAACGTAGGAAAATACACTTTTATCATTTACACAAAATCCCTCACTCTTTCACTTTATGCGTGGACCTCGTTCTTCCGGTAAGTACACTATAGTGTGTATGGGTGTGTGTGGGTGTGTGTGTTTTGTTTAAAGCCACACTGTACATTTCATTTATTTTTGCTGTTTTAAAATTATGAAATAAAAAATTAAAAAAGTAGAAATGAGCTTTGCGACCTCGCTTCGTTTTGGGGGGTACACATTTCTACAATGTTGATCTGTGCGCAAATATCGAATAAAATTGTAATT
>JAQFYH010000242.1:0-14368 GCA_034694405.1 Scolopendrellopsis subnuda
TCGTTCTCGTCTCGTTCTCGACTATTTTAACGTCTCGCCGAGGCCAAAGTATACGGACTAGGTCGACGTACAAAAACAAAAATACTCGTTTGGACTTCAAGAAACCGATCCGCTTCTGAGATTTAAAAAAAAGGGCGAGATTTAATCCAGAAAAATAAGAAATCAAATTTCTCGACTAGTCTCGTGTAGTCTCGTTGTCGAACTCTATTTTTAAGTTTTTTTTTTTACATCGAAAAAATCGAGACAATTAATTTCGCGGAAAGAGTTTCCTTTTCGCAAGAATCCAACTTCGTTTCAATTTGAATTCTGTGTTTAGCATAATTCAATAACAACTAAAGGGTTTCCTCTTTCCATCATCAGAACTTCGTGAATTTGCCGCTTCCTCTTTCTATATTTAAAGTATTTATACAAATTTAAATGCAGAAAGTAACATTCAAAAAGAGTGACATCCATGAGTTTCTATATCTTTTGTGCCCGGATAAAATCAGGGCCGGCGATGGCGGAGCCTCAGCAACCCTCAAAAAGATGCAACTGTTGACGCAGATCATCACACTGACCTTTTATGCACACACCATCTGACGCTCATAAGTCGCCTATGGGCGGGTTTTCTATACCGGCACTGCTGGAAATAACCCTATAGAACGGCACCACTCAGTGATCAATGACACATTTACAATTCAAATCACGACTCCTGAGGAAGTAAATAGCCGTCTATATTGTTGTCCAGGCAGCAAATTAGACGTAAAATGAAATTTTCGTCCCAATTCCCCGTTAGAAATCCATTACATAAAGGTTTTAACCTATTTCGAGCTCTCCCCTTTTATATTTTATTATTATTACCATTAGCTTCCTTCCTGCTGCTTCTTGTCTTAACTCGAAGCCTTTTCTGGATGCCTGGCATTCGAAATGTACGTTCCAGAATACATTATCAAACCCGAGCATCTCCCCTTTGATGATTTACTCTTCGTTTCATTTTTTTAGGAGCAGTCTTCTTGTTTCATACGTAATGTACTCGTAAATATATGCGAGGCAAAATCACATTTCTAAAAATGATATTATTGAAAAGGATTCTCATACCACTACTGATGCAATCCAACATGCATATTATTATGTGCATTGAACATAAGATGAATGCACATCAGGAGCGGTAAATATTTTTTCCATTTTCACATGACCTTAGGCAAAGCAATATCGCGTTCATAAATCGACAAAACGTGGCTGCTTTCTTTGTCTTAATTGCAGTTTCATTAAATTTCAATAAATTAATTATCATCTTTACGCTAATGTAAAACGGAATGAACTCACATGAACGTTGTAGCGAGTTTTCTCAGTCTCGATTTTTAACTGCAACGAGACGTTTCGAGAAATGGTATCGACAGCGTTTTAATTTGTATAATACCTCGTATATTAAGCGAAGTTTAAAATGTAGTTTGTTCTATTAAATATATTATTAATCCAATATCCTGCTGCGAATATTATTGTTGTATCCAGAGATAAGACAAACTGATTTTTAAGCTGAATCATTATCACTAAGTGTGAGATTGGTTTCCGTGACTTTGAGTGTTATAACAGACAGACAAGTGTGTAACGCGCAAAAAAAAATCATTCGCAGAAGATTTTTAATAACCTCATGATGAATAAAAACTATTATGAGAAAAGTAACTACATTTATAATTTTTTTATGTATGTGCGATACTTTTTTTCTTTTTAAGTTTCTTTGTTGTGTTGATGTAAGAAAAACATTTTACTGCTGTAAGTTACTGTATATTAAAACTTTCTCGAGGCAATTTGATGAAAATGCACATTCCCTTATATCGGTTATTCGATTCGCGCATTTTCTTGCAAACTTTTCATCAGTCATGATAGCATGACGAGAAAAATATGAATTAAATGCAATTTCTGTTATAATAAAATAAATAGAGATACATACGAAGCAATTGAGGCTGATAATGGAATGATTTGGATGGAAAGATAAAAAAAATATTGGAACGTATTCTGAGAAGGAATAATTTTCGTTGCATTTTATCAAGTTTTTTAAAATCTATTATAAAACTAAGGCTCCTACTAAACAAGCGACAAAGTCTTCGCATTTTTGGCGTACTTTTGGTCCACGTTTTTGGAAATCAAGCATAAGTCCTTTGATTATTGAACACTGTCAAACTTTTGATCAATTAAGCATACAGCTAGAACTGTGCGGCGCAGTATTTATTTTTTTTTTGATTATCTGATGCCTTTTTTTCTGTGAAAGTGTGACTTAAAAGTGCAGCAAAATTGTGAAGAAAACTCTCTCGTGTGTAGGCGCCTTAAATCTGCATGTATACACGTACATTTTAATAACAAAAGCTGAATGTTTCACTAAAAATATTCCACTAAATATGTCAGATTTTATTTTTCTCAAAACTTTGTTTATCTGATGCCGAATATTATAATTTCCACGTAATTTAATTCTTGGCTAATTTGTAGACCGTTTATTTCGGAATTACATATTTTTCCATTGATCTTTAATTCAATATAACAACACTTTTCGTGACACTGCATATTGCGAGTGTAAATGCGATATATCATGCATAAATTTTCCTCGAAATAATGAATTATATTTTTTTACGGTCTGCTGTCGTGAATATAAGTTTCGTAATCAACTTAAAGATTTCATTGCGATGTTATACCGTGCTGTTATTGTAATGGCTTCACAAAAGGGAAAGAATTACCAACGAATTTCGATACATATGGTTATTACATTTTTTTGTTTTCTGAAAGCCAGCAGGTGCATAATGGATAATAATGTTCTCGCACGGCACATCTCAGACCCACAGCGAAAAAGATGTATGGGTTGTTAATGATATAACGCAAAGGATATAATATTCAAAACCCACCTGTAGACCGCATCCAATCACATCTCCAGTGGTACAAAGTTGTGACGTCAAGAGTCCGTTTCCAACCATTCCTTTCTCAGCGTTCTATAATTCCATCAACAACCTTTATGCAACTTATGCGTATGAAAATTAATGACTTCTCTTTTTTTTATGGAGTCAGTGGATAGAATCGATACTTCTTTTTTTTTACTGATTTTTTTTACCTGGTTTCCCTGGTTCAGATATCTGAAAATTCGATTTATGGTCTTCCAATGTTTAATAAAGAGTATGATAGAAAAATTAAATACTCACCAGTCAGTATTGTTGTAAAGGCACCTTTTTAAACTAAAATTACTATAATAATCGAACACTCTGGAATAGACATATTAATTTACAGGATATTCTTCCAGTGTGGCCTTTCGGAAATTCAGTCGTGGTCCTTGTCATGCATGGACTACAACTGGCCAGAGAATAAATTTAGACATTCAAAGATCGCTTTTCGTGTAGAAATCATTTTTTCAAAGATGCAGAATCAAGTATCGAATTAACATAATTATATCGATATACAGTTTGGTACCATACTAACGGTTGGAAATAGCAGAGATGGGGTGCTGTGTGTGTATGTACAATCGCAGCAATGAACAGTTTGTGCATGCATACACAATATGATGAGGACACTCGGAGATCTTAACAAAAGAACTTACACTGTATAGCTTCCCAAATTTGTCTATTAGCCTTTTTTTAAACAATGTGAGGATAGTCACTCTGGGGTTATGGGAGACACAAAGGCATTGCGTGATTACGAAGGGTCCATCTCTTTGTCTAGGTAGTTTGCTGCACGTAGAGTTGCATATTGTTATATAAGAAAGTAATGGAGTTCTGTAGGAATCATCTGTCGCTCTCCAGAATACAGTATATTATATAAACATGCTGGTCTTAAAAAGATGCCGCCATTTTTTCTTGGCTTTTTTTTTTATTTCCAAATATCTCAGTCTCATTAATGATATTCTCTCTCTAGGTGGGTTTAAAAAAATTAAATTGTATTCAAAATCAGAGAGAGCATCACAATGCTATTTAAAATCATAAATAGCTTTTGTGTGTCACGTATTTAATAAAAATATAAATTGACGGCCGCCATTTTTATCTCGTCAGATTATGACTGATCAAAATTACTTTTTACATAATAATAAGTTTATTGAAATGATAATGTGAGGTAATTTATGGCATGGGAGCCATTTTCTGTATTGTGAATTCGATAAAGAATGAATATCTTGCATTTTCATAATGTCTCCATGCGCAGTTGGTGACACCTCTAGATAACATCTCTCAATGTGCGAGTGCAGAGCAGCGTGCCACCTTTAGCACTTCACAGTTTTGACCGCTTGTCATTGTGTTGCCGCGCTGAATGCACCACGTGCTCTCTGGGTTTGACTGTTACGTGATGGTTATCTCGACACCATCTGGACACGTGCGAGTTTATTATAAAAACCCATTTTAATTATTTATATAAAGTTTATACTGAAAAAGAAAACTTATATTTTATTGCTTTTAAGCATTCTTTGCGAGAGAAAAAATGTTAATTACCGGTACGTTTAATACGTTTTTTTTTTAAATTATTCGTATAATATACAGATATTTTCATGCCATATATAGTATAATTATCTAATATAAACAGAGAAATGAAATCGCCTATAAAAAAACAAGACTTGCCAAGTTTTTTTTTTATAATAGATCCAGAAAATGAGATATAAAATAAATGAAGCTGATGTGTTTTTAAAGCTTAAAGAAAAGTGCTTAATGAATCTAAAAACATAACATTTTTTTCCCTATTGCATGACACCTCTCTGGAGCGAAGAGCGGGTTATAACGCGCATTCATTGCACTATTTTTGACGTTTATATCTCTCGATCCCAAACATATTTGCACTTTTTTATATTATTTTTTTTATCTAAAAAATTTCTTCTTTCTTTTATATTCTTTCTCTCCCATTTCACATACACAGATAGTTAATGAATGTTAGTCAGACGAATATATATCTAAAGCCTGCAGCTTTTAATGAAGAATTGAATACTGCTCGTAAAAACTGCGATCTCGCAGTTCGCCCTATTGCTGTATATACTCGTATGATTACCGTTTCACACAGAGAAAAAAAAAATAACCCGAGCGGTTCCGGTCGTTTTCATGAGCCCCTGTTACCACTTGCTTTTTATATACATATTATATAGCCCTATATCTAAACCCGTGTAATTATTTTTCTCAATCTGACGTTTTTATTATTCACCAAGCTTTGTTCATAAGGCGAACGAAATGTATACAAATTGTCGAATTAAATGTAATGCAAGATATTATTCCATATATCTGCTATCCAAAGAATATTTCTGATATAGAGAGCACATATGAGGTGCAGAAGCTAATAGCGAAAAAGAGAGAAGTCGGGGAAAAAAGTATAAAAATAAAATTGCATCGATTTACGATCAAAACTATGAGCCAAAGGAAAAAGGAAATTTCTTTAATACATTTTTTAATACGTTATAAAGTAATATATTACGTTATCTCTACTGCACAGCTGGTATCATTCAGAACATGAAACTTGAATTGTTGAAATAATAATGTTCTTTGACGATCAGGCGCTGCCAATGAATTACACAAATGGACTGCAAGCAGAGCTAATACGTTCGAATATACTCGTTGCCTATATTTCCCTTCTCGAATAATATTAGATATTTAAGTACTCTAGATTTATCTGTAATATAACACATCAGATTTCAGCATACATACTTATGCAACTTTGGAAATAGAAAGGAAAAAAATTATAAGCTCATAAATTAGACTAAAAGCAAATATATGAAAGAAATCGTTAAAAAAAATGAGAATATTCTTCACTTGCAACGGGGAATAAAAAAATTAAATGTCGTAACTCGGATTTAATCAAACAGAAAAAAAAAAGTTCTAAAAAGTTGGATGAAATTGAAAAAAAAAACATGTAACTGCTGTAAAACCCGAAGAATTCAAACATTAGGTAAAATATAAATTATTTTTCGAGGTTGCTTGCGATCTAAAAATAGTATAGTTCTATTTTCGTTAAGGTAAACCAATAACATTTTTTTTCTTATTAAATTTAATTTTGTCACAGTCCGATAAAAATAAAACATATGAAAATGGGGTTATGACTTTCATTGATCGAAGATTGATTATTTTTTGGGTGTGTTTCAAACATGGTGAACCATCTGCGCTAAGTGCAATAAAGAGGCTCCCCATTGTGGCAGTCCCTGCAGTGCTATATATACGTATATATGTATAACTCACATCAGGTATCACGAATCAATAGAATCAACGAGATGATTTTTATTTTTATTATTATTATTCATTTTCAGCTGTGTTTCTCCATGACTGTGTCCTATCCAAATGTAAACGGATCAGATATAAAATTTTCGGAATGTTATATTTACGCTTATCCGCACAAGCATAGGGCTTAGTCTATTTTTACTTTTTTTTAATACAGAGTTTGTTCAAAATATTGTATTACAATTTATTAAACCACTTGCTTAACTTAAATACTTATAGCTTTAAAACATGGCAGGAAAAAAAACCAATGTGTGGTTCCTTGTGAATGCATGGAACAAGAAGGACTATTGGGTGCAGATATGGAAGTGGGTCCCGGGTCACCGGGTCAGTTGGGTCGAAGTATTTGACGGGTCGGGTCGGGTCCGGGTCTGATAGTGGACCCGGTATGTTTTTGGCAGAATTAATACCTGAATATGTAAATATGACAGAATACTCCGTAAAATACACTTATACTTCCGTTTTAGTTATTAACTTATTATGAAAAGTAATTAATAAAACTGTTTATCATGTAGTTAGGCAAAATAGTAAATTTGTGTTTATATTATTATTTCAACCTTTTCGCGTCTTGCCGGGTCGGGTGTGGGTATGAACTCGCCAGGTCGGGTTGGGTCCCGGGTCAGAAAAGTGTGACCCGGTCCATCTCTGATTGGGTGGCTCCATATATGGATGGAACAACAAAGATTCCTACCAACCGTCCTTCCCAACTGACAACTTTAGTAAAGGTTTCCCGGTTATCTTGTATTTTTTTTAATCTGCAAATAGTTATTTTATTATTTTCCTGCAGTTGTTGCTATATGTCTATATTTTCCGAATTATAATTTCTCTGAATCATTTAGGCGTAGAGATAAAATATTATTATCTATTATTATAAAGTCTGAATTGCTTATATTAGATTAGAAATATTCATTGTTCGAGGGTATTATAGATATAATAGCCAGAAAGTAGTTTATTATAATAATAGAGCTGAAAATACGAATCGGTATCGCATATATTGTTGATATTCAGTGTGAAATATACAATGTCATAACATATAATAATAATTTTTCTAGCTGAGTCATTCGCGAACCTGTAAATACTGAGTATTGCTCTTTCTCCAGTGAATCTGGCAGCAGTTTTCCAATTCTCGTTTTCTCATAATGCTCTCTCTCTCTCTCTGATTCAGCAATGGGAGATCAAAATAATGAAAATAATAAATATGAAAACACAATAAGAAAAAAAAAAGTTCAATACGAAGAAAAACTCTTCTGTAAAAGGACCGAAGGACTCTCTTTATAGGCTACATTTCACGACAGCTGCGCCAAAGTCCCCGACTCTGTTTCATCATATAATCTTGATAAATTACTGTTTAATATTTCGATTACATTACCCTGACTTTTATACAGATATATCCCCATACATCTCTGTATATTTTTTCTTTTTCATTTTTTTTTCTTCAACACCCTCTCTCTCTTTCTCTCTCTCACTCTAATTCGCATTCATCAAAGCTATGGGCGAAATAGACACGGCTGCAGTCAGATACAAAGAATTCTTTTTCGTTGGATATGTTTTATAGTGTTTTTATGTTTCACTCCCGACTTTTTTTTACTCATTGGACTGAAAAGCTCACACTTAATAATTATAATTCCGTTTACATTTCCTCTCGCTAAAACTTTCTCTTTCTTCAACGTTTTGGTTATTTGTGGCTCATGTTCACGAGTCACCCAGCACGAACTTGCTCGACGTAAAGAATAAAAACATTTCGAGGTCTAGTGACTATGCGAGGGTGTGAATATTCAGAATCAGAATTCGATGGATTATTTATTTTTATATTCTGATCTTGACTTTTTTTGCTAAATAAAAAAGTATTTGCAGAATATAGTCAGCATACGAGCTACGTGGCTTTTTCGCTGAAATAATGATTATATAATTTGTTCGAATCCCAGAATACTCTGTAAAAGCTTTTGCCTATAACAATAATAAATAAATTTCCAGAAAATTGTATTGTTTCAACTGTTAATTGTGCTGGACTGCAACTGGAAAATATAATAAAATCCGTATTGCTACCATAAATGAACTTTCATCGCAGTTACAAGTCATATCACGACTACTAAGTTACTCGTTAAAAAAAAAACTTAAAATACTTTTACCGTTCTACGCGTAAGTAATTATATGGGATAAAGTTTAGGGCGGCTATTAATTCGGATATAATTGTATCTATGTAATCAGAGTGTTACAGAAATAGTGTATATGAATGACACATCGCTCACATTTTGTGGAATCGACACTACGATGGGAGGTATACGGCGAAGAAATAAGCGGGAGGGGGGTTGGGGGAGCGCAGTTTGTGATGGGGTGGAGACGGATGTGCCATAGTTGCGCTCAATCATACTTAATCACCCACTGACATTCATACATCACACTGCTTCTACAGAGTATAAAATACTTTCTGAAATATTAAACGATCCGATTGTACGAATATAGATACTTTTCGTAACTAGGAGTAAACCCCGATACCCAGGAGGTTTGTGTGTGTTTTACGACGTTCACGCGCATGTCTCTTCGATTTCTATCTTCAGTGCTTCATTTGTAATATAAAAGAGTAAAATTTTAATTAATAAAAATTGCTGTAATGACACTGTACAATAAACTTATTATATACGGACACTCGAAAATTGAACCTTATTGCATGCAACAATGGTCATTGTGTAGTAAGATGCAAGAGGTTCCTCAGCAGAAAGTACTTTCGAATATTAACTGTATTTGATGCTGGGACACCGCTTTTAAAACAAGAGCATGTTTACCATAGTCCCAAATCGAGAGTTTTGTGTCCATGCGAGTAGATGACAATATAAATTGCAGCAACTCAATTCCAAGTAGATCAAGGATAGTATTGCAAGTCAGAAGAGTGCTGAAAACATTCTGTTCTTCTTCACACTGCATACAAGAAAGCAAAGTTACTGGAGACATTGTAATTAGTTTGATTGTTAAGAGTGATAACTGACGACTCTTGACTCTCTGGCGAACCAGGAGATTTTATTTTCGTGAGTAACCTATGTGAGAAAAAGTTTGTTTCTTACCTAATTGGAAGACGAAAGTTTTTCATCTATTATTGATGACAAGAAAAAGGTCTCTGCTGCATGTGCCCTGCACCGAGAAAGGGAATAGGCATTCAAAAAGGCATGTGTAGTGACACGAATACTTAGCTTGTGACAAATGATGTGCCACTGCTTAGTTGATTTTGTTAATTATGACCGCGTGTTCACGTAACTTGAAGTCCCGTTTCTGCTGTAAGACGAGGTGTCTAGTGCGTCAAGTCCTTCCGCGTTGTGTAACATGAGGTGCTAATTCCCTAAACGGCGCACTGAGGAAAGCCAAGACTATTTATTTGAATTTACACCGACAGATCCACAACATCCCATGAACAAAAATCGATCTCGAATCGGGTTTACTACAATAATGTTCATTGACATTGTGTGATGCCATTCGATTCCCCTGCAACTCGCAATACAATAAAGATTGCTTTGCATCTTGAGTTTAAATAGTGGACTAACCTGGTTATTAGGGTGGCGGTTTTCGATTATGTACAGATCCATTTCCTATATAGTAGGAAGCGGCTTGGATCAAAACAGCATGCAAAATGTACCGTATTCATTTTTTTTAAAGGTCTGCTGCTTGCGAAAATGAATTTTTCCAAATCAAGTTACCGATTTCTTCTTCACAAGCTTGAATGGCAACTTGTTGCTTGTGCAATTCGATTATAAATATCATTGTAACATCTTTCTTTTTTCGCGTTATTTGACAGTGCGCAGATTATAAGAAGATGAACTCGTAAAACTCAAATATCTTGTCAAATCCTGTGCTGCATTCAAATATGAAAAAAAATATCGAAATTGCTTTTAAAATAATCGATATTCGTTTCGGTGCAGATTCAGACCTTAAATATGTAAAATATTATACGAAATGGGATCCGCTTGGGTTTGAGGTATGACGACGAAGGGGGAGCAGTGTAAAAGTGGGGAGTCGACGTGGGAATGATTGATTAAATGTACGAGCCTCTGACGTCTGAGTTGTACATTTATCAAACTCTTAGTAATCTGCCTAAAGTCCCACAGTTTATGATTATACAATGAACCACGAGCTACGCGCTTGTTAAGATTTCAAACGTGGCACCGTCTCTCCAAAAAAGCCACCAGAACTTCGACCCATAAAAATTCTTGAACAGGCGGAACGGATTTCGCTTTTCAGAATCTGTGGACGTTAAAAGACAAGGTTTTGGAAATGATTGTGCAGGCACGAACATCAGCAGCACATTAAATACATTGTTTTGGTTTTTTTTTTTTTAAATTTCCCATGGAATAAAAATACATTATCGAACTTTGTACTTTATATAATTGGGGGAAAATTTTGCTAAGTATAAAGCAGCTGTGTACAGAATACATGTACGGGGTATAAAGCAGTAGGCTACTGTAATATATTCAGTCATATCTCGTACAAAGAAAAAACAATGTTTCATGCAACATTGCCAGAAATTTTTTTCTTGAAATACATTATTTATATTAAACCAATTTTTTATAGTCCTGTTACATGAAAGGTGTCTGCCCTCCAGACTAAATAGTTTTGGTTTATCAGAACCCATCTCTATTATATTACGCTGTGTGTGTGCGGTATTATGGTCTGACCATAATAGGGTCTATTTAATTAGCGCACTAACAATAATACCATACACACAATGTTTTTGAATTACATATATTCATGCAATATTTTCTAATATTTCAATGACATCTTCATACACGCAATAACCCAAAATTAAAGGAAAGTAAATAAAAGGGTCTCATTGTTTGCATTGTTTGTTTTCCTCCCCATCAATAATTGTTTTCTGACAATTCACTTAATTGTGGTCCGTGTTACCGACCATCAGGTGGAGGGGGATAAAAGAATTTAGCGTGATTCATATATAAATACGAAAGGCGTTTTGTGCGTAATTTATAGGTATCAAAATGATATCGAAATATCGTAAACAATAAAATGCAGCCAGTGTAAACTTTTAAAGTACGTCAATAATAATGGAAGTATTTATTGTTCGAAGAGGATAAAAGATTTGAATTTGGGGAGGGTTATATTTCATTTATTTTATTACACAAAACTTTTTTCTTTTTTTCGCAATTATAAAGAGAAAAGAATAATATTTCCACTTAATGGAAAATAATTTATTGGTTCCGAACGGAATATGGCAGTGAATAAAATGATATGTACTTCTTCTATTCAGCTATAACATTACTACGCACGTAGGGAAGCTGTTTTCAATGTTTGTCTAGCAGTTCTATTGTTGGCGCGTTGTTTATAGATAATAAATATTTTTCTTATAAAGCGGAGCGGTAAGTTCGGTGGTCTCGTGCTGCCTCCTGACAGCACAAATTATGAGGCCACCAATCATTGGCGATATCCAGCGCGGCTGCCATCTTGGCGCTTTTATTTTAAGCAATACCTCGACACGATAAGAAAAATATTCGTCTTACGGTATTTATTAAAGATAAAATAATTTATAACCTTTAAATCTTCTACCAAATGGAACTAATAAAAACTGCCAAAAAATATACACTTCATTTTAAGAAAATTATACGACGGTTCGATTGAAACATAAACGTTCGATTCCTATGCATCCGTAAGACTCATTTTATACAGTTCAACTTGCAATGTTTATATCTGAAATTTACGAAGATATGTCCATATAAAAGAAGAAAAACTTTCAAATTCAATTCGTGAAGTAAATGGCCTGTGCTGTGGAGCAACATTGCTTCAAAATTGTTTTTCTTGATCTGTAAATAAAGCAGACGGAATGGCATCGATATATATTTTTACCTTCAGTACATTGGGTTTTCTTCCAAACATTTATCTCGGCTTATTCTATTTCTTTGCTGCAACTTCCTTGTTGATTGCTTTTCCCCTATTCCCATCTCCCCCCATTCGGTTGTGGTTAAATGGCTCTGAAATCAAGACTGATTGTAATATGGCAGCGAGAACGACATAAAACCCCGAAAACCTGAAAGAGAGAGAGAGAGAGAGAGAGAGTGACATGTCCATTTCCAGATATCCACTAAACGTAGTTAGGTAATTGGGATCTCTCTCTTTTTATATCCTGCCATTGTCGATCAAACCAAACTGTTGGTAAAAGCGAATCTTAGCAATTACTTTCCCCTTTCTCTCTCTTCTTCTCTGTTTAATGACTTGCATCCAAACATTTAAGTCCAATTGTGAGGATTGCCTTTCCTCCATGTTGATGGGGGAGAATATCACCTGGTTTAATGATTTCTTTTGCTTCTTCCGCCTATTTTAACAATGAATGTTTTTATATCTGAACCGATTAAAAGGGTCTCTCATTTTGACACCTTCCATTATCCTCGACATTGTTCAGGGTTGTACCCAGAATGTTTTATCTTTGAACCCCCAGCAAATGTGCATCTTTGATTCAACCAAAATGCAACCAAGACGACTTTGGTTTAAAGTTTTCCATACCCACTTTTAAGATCCCGCATAATCACACGCACTCTATTGCCTGCAAATAGCGGCAACAGGGGTCCGGGGCACCGAGGGTTGCTGACGAACAAAGCAGAAAAACAAGAGGGTCCACATGATCCAAACCGCCACTGCCTCCAGATACGGTACTATATTATAAGGTTATGTAGCTATTACGGTACATAAACAATTAAATGGCAAGGACTATAGTGTATGTACACATGCATGCACCAATAATATTATATCAGTATTATACCTGGTCGTGGAAATTTTATTTGGATCGCCGGGTAGCCATTACCTGTCAAACAAACGAAAGAAAATCTCTTACATGTATAGTCACATTGCTTGTGTGGTGATTTTGTGGATATATGTGAGCTGCTGGTTCGGCGCAAGAGACCGTAAAAGTGTTTTAGAGGCACATAACCCTGATTTTACTGCTTTATTGCTAGTTCCGGAGAAAGGACAAGTGATATAGGTTCGGTTCATGTCAGATTCAGCATAGGTTAAGCGAAGGGGTTTCTCAGACGAAAACTGTAATATTAGCTGCTGCTGCTAACCCAATCCTTTCTTTCTGTGGCAGTCAGAGAACAAAGTGCTGCCCAGAGAAATTGTTTGGTTTATAACGTAGATACGTTTTCGCTTTTGATGCAGTGATTTAGTGCGTCTAGGCAAAGTCATTCAGGAGAAAATAAAACAAGTGGCGGCTGAATATGTGACGGTATTTTTGGAATGTTTGTAGAAGAGAATGGAAAGAAGGGAAAGGCTTTCCCTCCGAGGTGCAATTACACTTCCGTCAACACAGAACGTTTTACGTAAGACCATCAGATAAGATAGTAAAAGTGAAGGTTTTTCCTACGATTTGAGGGAAAGAAAAACATTAGAGTCGTAAAATTTACTCCTTTTTAGATCCTTTGTTGAAAAGTGAAATTCGTGCTGCGGTTAAGAGTTTTTTCCGGGGTTATTTGCTGTTAGGTCATAGGTTGTAAAAGTTGAAAGGGGGGGGGAGAGAAAAACAATCATGAAAATGGAAAGAGAATTAAATCCTTTGCGAAATGTCATATAGAGACGGTCAATAAGTTACGATCGGCGGTTTAAAAAAACAGAGAGAGACTAAAAAAAATGTTGTTACTTAAATTGACACACAAACATGGTTTCTTTTTTTATTGATGACTGTTAAAAAAACAGCTCAATAAAAAATACTTTGGGAAAAAAGCACTGCCGAGCAATAAAACGCTAGAATAAAAAGTTACCGGTATATTGTTAAAAAAAAAAGATATAGTTACGTAAATCCATATATAGATAGTTATCTTTTAACCAAGGTCAAAAACAAAATACCCAAGGCCACTCTCGATGGTTATAAAAATTTATATTTTTTTAGCATTTTGTTTCTATATTTGGAAAATTGTGGTGATTGGCAATAAACTTAAATTAAAATTTTCTAAAACCGGAAACTAAACTTATCAATAATATTCAGGTCTGTAATCAATTACCTTACACAAATCTGTGAGCTGGGTAAATTTGTTGTTAATAATTTTTTTTTTTTAGATTAATCCAGAATATAATGACAAAATTTCATCCCGTCCCATAAATCGAGACTATTAGTTAAAGGGATTTTAGTTTGCCATTTCATGTATAATAAAAATGATTCATGTTTATTTTAAGAGCATTTTCCAACTATA
>JAQFYH010000243.1:0-14362 GCA_034694405.1 Scolopendrellopsis subnuda
CAGACTCTAAAAACTACGCTATAAGTGTTTGCCCATAAAAAATTTTAAATTTCAAGGTAAATTTGGTGCATTTTCGCGAGTTCTGAGCCTATTACAACTGAAAATTTTACCTTTCTCTCTCTTTTTTTTTTCCTTTTGGGGGAGGGGGGCCCTCGGCCGCCCCCCCCCAAATCCGCTATACTGACACATTGAGCATAGACATACGATATGTGTGAAGCACTCCTGTAAAAAAAATAATGTAATATTTACATCATTATTTTAAATTTAAAAAAACTTTTTATATTAAGTTTAGCTTAAAACTCAAAGTTCCTTTTTAATAATAAAAATGTAAACATTATACTGTAAAAACAAAACGACTGCACTCGGTTTTTTGAATTGCAAGAATGGATGGCAATAAAGAATTGACATATGGATTTATATGGATTTACAAAATTATTCTCAACCAAAGCCCACCAACTAAAATATGACAATGCTGTTCCGAAGGAACCATATCAGTATGGTATATGCAGCTGGCTTAAGACCCTATCTGTGCAGAAAGCATATAATCATGATGTATAATGATATGGAATTATATTCAAAAAAATCTGTAAGCTTTATATTTTTCCCTCTTCTCGGAGGGGCGTCATTTCAGGTTTACGGGGGGTGGGGGATGGTGGGCGCGAAGATGGATGGTGAGGTTTTTTTGGTAAAAGACGTTTTCTTATAGTAAAAATTTTCGTCAAACTTGTTAGATTTTACACTGCTTGTTATATTCTTATACTTTTTCTTGAATTTTACTTTTTTGCCTTTATATTTTTTCCATTTTATTCCTTTTTTCCATATATATTTTTTTAATTTTCAAAAGGTTCCCTGCTCCCTAAATGACGCTCCTGTATTCTCAGAAGTATAATCGTAAAACAACATGACTCCTTTAAAATTGAGTGTATAAAAATTCGACCGCAGATTGTAGCCTATACCACTTTGTGCAGTACTATAGCTGTACAATATTACACACAAACTGTCCTTATGTTATTATGCAATAGGCCCCTATTAAAAATAATAAGCCTAATGTTGCAGAAACGTAGTGCTCTTAAAGACATTATTAATCGACTGATAAAATGGTATCCTTTTTGTTATAATTTGCATAAAAATTAATGGTATAAATTAATACCTTCGTATTTTCTCCAATATTATATTAAGTTTTGCTAAATTTATAAAATTGAACAAATGTTTTCTGACGCTTATACTGTATTTTTGATGTTACGTAATAACAATTTTATACTTGTTTACTATCATTTGGAACTGGGTGTGTGTAATTTCGTTCACTTGACTTGTTTTTCTCTTTACTCTAGTTTTATTGCACCGGGGATCGGGGTAATAACGGCGGAAATGTTGTTCCCAGAACCATGTCAAGTTTCATTTGGAGCGCTGGATAAAGGTGCTATAGTGCAGCTCCGAGAGGGCGGACCAAATAATCCTACAGTCAATTTGTTATGTTAGGTGAAATCGTTTCGCCCCGCCTCCTTATCCCTTAGTTACGCCATTGCAGATGAGTACGAACGAATTGGTGGCTAGAGAGGAGGGAATGGAACATCTCTCGCGAGGCATTATGGGTCTCTGACGTCAGAATACCTGGAAAAGAGTCGAGATCTCTCTGTTGAAGACTTTTTTCTAGATTTTTTTTTTATATACTTTATATATATTTTCGAAAAGTTTTCTTCGGGAGAAGTCTTTAGAGACTTCTAAAATGAGAGAGAATATAAGTAAATTCCGAGAAGAGCTGGCGTCTGCAAGATTTCTGCAAATGCCTGCAGGCTTCTCTCTATATAATATAGAAAGTCCTCTTTGGAATGCATTGGGAATATATTTATATGCAAACAGAATTCAATAATTCTTATTCAAATCACGTAGTTTGTCATTGAGAACACCCTTGACTTCACTTTTACCAGATCTCATCTCCATAAATCTGTCATTAAATGAAAAATTCGTGTGTACCTATATCACGTATAATATACCATGTATTTTTTTTCCTTTGCTGGGATGCTTGTGATTTTTTTTCTGTATAGGCCTATAGAAAATATTTTATAATATTTAATGCACATTTAGAATCATCATCTGTTTTAAACAGTTTTACATGTACAAATCTTTGTTAAAAATATGAATAACGTCAGGAAAAATAAAGTTGAAATACTCGTAATATATTATGGAAAGGTTATTCTTATTACATGTCTAACTTTTATCCCATGTGATTCCATATTCGCAAAAGCCTTCACTTTTAACTTTAACTTTTTACAAAAAATTTTGGTTCTTTTTCTTTTATTTTTTTAATTTATATATTTTTTTTAAGTTTGTAATAATGTAGCCTATAAGATTGGAGTGTTTTAATGACAAAATAAATATAGCTGCTGGAAAAAGAGGTTATCTGGTTTTTATCCAAACATGCCTGAATCTGAGAGGGCGGTTCAATATTATCAAGTATGGAGATAAAAATACATTAAATCTATCTGTGTAAGTGCTATCAGATCTTTAGCTATAAATTTAAAGCAGCAGCGTCATCCTTGATTATATTTTATGCGAAAAAGTGTAAGTGGATAGTCGTAAGTTATATTGAAGGAATTTGTGGAGCATCCTCCTCTGTGCTGTTGTGAATTTTGTAAAATCCGCCCTTATAAAATAATATACGCGAAACATTTTTTTTTAAATTTTACATCAGGAAAACTTACCATTTTATCTTCGAAATAATATACTAATCCTGTTACATATCAAATAACTAATATTTAAAATGAAACATAAAATGATATTGAATTTCTTGTGATGCAGTGGGTCTTATATGTTTTCACATACGAAGTTTAAGTCATTGCTTAATATTGTTAGTTCCAAACTATAAGCTTTGTTTTCTTATGCATCTGTAATCTGTTCCATTGGATAATTGTTCCATGGGCTATTATTATATCTATAGTCTATGAAGCATTGAATAATTCATATTGCCTATCTCCTATTTGCATGGATGTCAGCATTAAACTAAGCTATCTGTTAGAGTTTGAAATAATTTTGAGCTATAACACAGGAATAGCACAATCTTAATCCAGTTGCTCCCTTGAGAATGGAATGGCATGTCTTAATATTCCTAAATGAAGGCGTAATACTCGTGTAATAATTTGGGGAGAGAGCGGCGCGGATTTAATGTAATATCGCTGCTATCGCTTCGTTAAACCTGTTGTAACACCAGTTTGTTATTACATTTAAATTTCTTCATGTTTAACAATGCGAAAATTCTTGAAAGCAATTAAAATTACCCTAAGTTTCGCATTTTATAGAAAATATGACTGATATTATATATCTACACGCTGGAAAAGTTTGTATAATATGATGTCCCGGTATCACAGCAGCCCCTTTGATGAGTTTCAGTAATGCCTATAGTTTTAAACTGCTCTTGATCGCGCGCGCGCGCGGGAGCTAGGTAATAACGCCATGTGATATGCAAATGACGGACATGCTACGTCGCGCACTAGCTATTTCCATAAATATCTTTGCACGCGCGCGCATTCTACACGCGCATCAGCTAAATATATAGTGCAATGCACGAACTTTTATCCCATGGTTGGACCGAGACCGCGTATTGAAAATGCAAAAACAGAGTAACCGAATTGACCCCGCGTACCTATATATCAACCGAATGTGTAATAATAGAACAAGGATTTTATACTCCGCGTATATTCGCGACAATTTGTTGCTGGGGCATTTTTACAGGCTCTATAAACAATATTTCTGAAGATAAAAAAACAATTGTTATATATCCATACATATGGTATTGACTGCTGTTTATGTGGTTTTACATTGGGGAAATATTGTTGCCAGCATAACATAGCCTTATAAAATCTGGGTATTGTATTTTTAAAAATATAATAGGATACAACAAAATACAAATTATTAAAATACCAATTTTAAGATAATCTACGAGAATATGTTATCCTTAAAATAATCCGAATTTAACTTAAGTATTCTGATGTGTGCCCTATGCAGCAGTGTGTGCACACTGTAAAGAGCAATATTCAGCAAATCAACTGAGCACCGTCAGATATTTCAATAATAATAAACGGTCCATGAACCCATGACTATTGGGCAATATTCCCTCCCCTTCTGTTCTTTCTTTTATGTTCATTCCAATTTCTTACATAATAGACATCTTTAAGCTCCCCTCCCGCGTATTTATAAAATACAACCCACTCCAAAAATGGGGTAGGAGGAAACGGTTTGGCAGATTCATACAAAAAGAAAAAAAAATTCTTATACATCAGCAACTTTTACGGCATTTAGATGAAAGGGAAGAGCAGCATCCACATTATTCAATGTCAAAATAATAAAAAAAAAACTTTGTCCGTTTCTATGAAAAGAAAAAAAAAGTACCAGAAGAAAGTACCAATCATACGAAAAAAAAATTGTCAGTTCTGTGAAAAGGGGAAAAAAGTGTCAGAATCCAATCAGGAGATTCTATATTCTTGTATTTTGCGTACATAAGATATTTTCCAAAGTTTCCCATCACACACAGAAGTTTGCCCGTTGCTGATGTTCTCTATTTTTGTCTCGTCTCAGAAAGCTGTCGCTAGATGTGTTGGTCCAAATACACAGACCTTTACTTTTGTTGATTGTTCCGATGACGCCCGAAATGGGGTGCGCGTTAAATGAGAACCCATCTCCGCAGACTAATATGCGAGAAAATGCGACAGCCTGCAAATACGATCTCTCCGTATCTCCCTTCTCCTTTTTTTTCCCCAGCAAACAAGTTAGTTTTTATATAATGCATAATACATTGCTGAGGATTCACCCTACATTTTTTTTGCGGCTGTATCTACAGAAGTTTTTTTTTCCTGAATTTACATTTTGTATCTATGTCTAAAAAAATCAGTGCAAGCAGAACTTTTCTTTGGCATTATTAAAATTCTGGGGAAAAAATGGCAAAATATTTCGGAGGGAATAGAGTATTTTAATATTGAAGGAACATAATTATACATTTTGGAAATTCGTCAAACATTATTTTGAATGAGAATTCTAACGCAACAATAAAAATTGATTTAAATTTTCAATTATTCTTTGAGAAAAATTAAAACAAAACAAAAAAGAGATTAAACTATGTCAGCCTGCTCTAAACCGAGCAATCGGATCGATGATATCTAACGAGTAAGTGGATTTTAAACATCAAGACGTGAGTCATTTTATTTCAATTTATTTTAAGTAATCTACAAAATATTTTCAAGGAATATTGTTCGTATAACTCGTATAATATTTTGCCAATTTTCTTTCACGGTTTTGCCCAAGATATTTGGCAATACCAGGTTACGACCGCTTATTATTAAAACATTTAAGAACATATTTTTTAAAAAAAGTAAAACAAAAAAATGTTTTTCGAGCTTATCTAAAAGAACAATGTTTTACATTATCGTTGTCTGTATACACACACCCCCACACACTATGCTGCTAAAGCTTATATTCACCAGTTTTGCAGCACTACATGCCAGTATATGGCCTATAAGTTATGCATGATCCTCAACAAAATGGAAATGAGTTTTCTCTAGGATTGGAAATAAAAACTCACACGTGCTGTGGTAAAAATATTGCACGAGCCACCACGTGCACCAGACGTATGCAGGAATATTACCAGCAGCGGATATATCTAGACTATATTATTATACTGAAAATATCCATTGAATCTATAACCAGTATTCGGATGCATATCAGTACAATATAAGCTTGGAAAGGTTGGAACAACCTTTCCAAGCTTATACGGAGCATTTTATCCCAAGCATGCAAGTATCGAAATGGCTATCCCGTATCAAGAACTGCTGCAGCGGATTACTTTTAAGCCGAATAATAATTACTTCATTATTAGCAATGTTATTTTCGTTTTCCTATTTTACGTAAATAAAAGTATGATATTACACTTTAATACCCACTGGAGAATGAGCATTGATTTTTATAAACTGAATATTTTTATTCTAATGGATAATCACAGTGGTACTGTATCAGAGTGGTATTTAATTGGGGTACTTACTTTTCACAATATTGGGGGTACATTTTGTAGAAAGGGGTTGATTTTGCTTTTAAATATTATACTTTACATAGATCTTTAATTTTACTTAAATCTCTTGAAGGCGCTCAGCATAAAACACAATATTTTTTTATTTCCCTCAGGTTTTTATATTAACATCTTTAAAGAAAAAATGTGAACCCCCTAGCTCCCAATCTCTCCTGTTGATCCTATAGTAAAAAATTATTCTGTTAATTCCGAAAAAAATTTCATTGAATCTGTTGAGTATCCGTGGTACACTAAAAATATAATATAGCCTACGCCCTATATATATACGAGAAAGGAGAAATCAATAAAAGCAGTAAACTCTGAATTTTAAGTTATATGTTTTTTTTTTATAATTTTATTTGAAAGTTTGGATTTTTACTCAAAATATATTGGAGAAGTCTCGGTATCTAGTCTAAATATTTTAATTTGAAAATGTAGAAAACGAATTCCATATTTAAGAATGATACTTACAGCTGCCTTATGGTTATATGGAAATTAATAATCGACAGCATTTTTAAATTTTATGCGCGATATATTATTTTTAATACTTTGTACGAAAAGAACAATTATTATGCGTCAGCGAAATATTTAAAACTAATGCTCTTCCTGATGGGAAAACGTGAAAAGCAATTATTGCTTTTCACGTTTTCCATCAGGAAAAGCTTTTGGGTTATTGTTTATTATAAGAAAGTTGTAAATTCGGATTATCTACAGCAAGGGTGGGATGAAAGGCTAAATCTTTGCAATTTAGGAGAGATTTTTGCACCTAATCCACGCACTGACATTTTTAAAAGTATTCGCTTGTTATTATTTATAAGCTAATAACTTACAAATTGCTATTCAAGGGTTCTACTCCTTATGCTCTTCTATATGTATGTTATCAGGTATTTTAATTTTAAAAGTAATCCATCTTTATTTCTAATGTATTCAAATAAATTCTCGAGGTGCTTGTGATGGAAATATTAAAGCAAAATGTGACGGTGAATATGTTAATTCTTTCGAATAGGACACTCAACCTGGATATCTGCTGCACGTGGTTTAAAAAAAAAAGACAACAGGGGTTGAGTAATGGCATGAGATAAATTTGCATGAAATTATAATTTTTGTACTGAAATTTTATTATTCAGAAGCTGCGGATTATTATTTTTATTATTTTAAAAAAAAAACATATTTTAATCAAGAATAATTTACCATTTATTTGTGCCATGTCACCCCTGAAAAAATCTTCAATAAAGCAGATATTCTCAATAATTACCCGAGAATACTGTGCAATAACATCCATACGTTTGCTGCCGAATAACGTGAAGTTCAATATTAGTACCTGCATTAAGCCTATTTTAACAAAGTACCAATGAGCAAGAAACAAACAGAAACATGGAATAAATTAACTAAACATTTAAAATATATCCTTTCGATTTTTTTTTACAGAATTTACAGAAGCTTTAATCTGATGTGCAGTATTATTCACGTAACTTATAAATTGCTATCTAACTTTAATTTAATTTGATTTAATATTCACCTTTGGTGCAACGGATGTTAGCGTGCAATATATTTATGACGCTTATTAAAAAAAAAATGCAACATATTTTATTGTGGAGAATTATCTTTCTTAATGCCGCACAATTAGAATGAAACCCGCCCATTTTCGTGATATGTTTTGTTTATTTTGCAAGGTAATAATACTAATAAAACTGTGCTAATTGATTGAATAAAATGCACCGAAATCCGGTCATTATATGAAAGTGTTCTATATGCTTAAACTTTTCAGAGGAGAGAGTGAAAACCATGCAACAGGTTAAAACGTTTATTTCCCTAGACAATACAATTATTAAAATGTATAAACATCATCTCGGCATCCCTGCAGCAGCAGCCTGGTGATGAAATTAAACACATGGACATCACTGGCTCGGTAATAATTAAATTACCGTAAGTAAATTTCATCCATTTCGTGTAAAAAAAAAAGCCCTAATATGAGCAAGTTACAAGCCAGACCCCGTTTTCTGTATCCGGAGATCTTGATTAGGTTATACTAGTCCGGTTATCTAATTTTGTTTACTAAACAGCTTAATTGTTTTGTAACTAATTTTAATAGAAATTGGTGACATTAATATAATTTTATTATTCATCAGTATAACGTGAAACAAGCAGCATTATGTGCTTGTATCAAGTTTCGCCTGCACGCTGCATAATTACAACATGCAGGAGAAAACAGAGCTAATTTAAAAAACAAAAAGGATGTTGGAATAATTTGGAAATTAAACTATAAATTATCCTTCGTTAGTTAAACAAAATAACAAATATTTTTCAATTACATTTGGTTTAACTAAATGGGACATATTTTACAAACTATAAATGCGCACCTATATTTGCCATTATAGGCCTTTTTTTTAATATGGAGTACAATCAGGTAGGCCTATATAGTAATACCGGTTTTAATTTATCAAAACGTATTTAAACTTAATTGTATTATTGAAAGAATAAAATAAAAAAATATATCGTTTTGGACGCACTTTCGTTTGTATGCTGTTTCTTTGGTTTCATAGTGTTTATTTGTCGACTTACTGTTTGGTTATTGCACGCGTTCACCTAAATAACTTATGAATTAGTTGGCTCTAAATATTTTATATAAAATCGCTCAGCCCCATAATAACTTGAACCATATTTTAGTCGTTGAGAATTTTAAAGTCGTTTTCAAATTTCTAATGCATGTGCCAGACTCTTACTATTTTATTTTGTAGGATAAGCATACGCAGTTCAATACCAATATCAATAGAGTTAATTGTTATTATTGGTGTAGCACGGAGGAATGGTTTTTATTTAAAAAAAATTAATGCTTTTCTTCTCTTATACGTAAGATTTACACAAATAATATTCGCAGGAAGACACTTCCTGGATAATTCAACTCAGCTGTTCCCAAATAAAAGGCGCTGTTTTCATGGCGGGCCATAAAATGTATAGACAAGCATTAATTAAATAGGCATACTAAGGATTAATCGTTTTATTCAGTAGCCGCAATTATTGGAAGAAGGTTATAATAATCAAAATAAAATTATACTTAAAAAACCGCTTCGAATTATTTTATTCACGCGGTTTTATATTATATTGTTTATTTTTTTTTACTGACGTGTATATTGTTTTTGTAAAAGGCCATATAAAATTATGTAATACAGTATATTACGAGGTAATTTACGGTCTATATAGGGGTGTCAGCTGATTTTACACACAGAACACACAAAATGGCACTTTAACGATCACTTTTATATCTTACAACCCGTTTTGATTATCTTTTCCTATATATGGCCTATACCATTTTTACTGCGAGACCTTGGGCTCCCCTTTTAGGCCTAATCCCAACACATTCGCAAAATGTCAAGTGTTTTGAACTTTCGATTTTTCGAAGGAAATAAAAATTACGAGGTTCAAATTTATGTCGAGTTAGGTCTCAATTTTATTGCAGTTCTTTTTAAAAATTTAAAAAGGCTGATAGAAAATTGGAAAGTACCGTAAAGATATGAGAAGCAGTATCATTGGGAAGAGCCATGGCCGCCGAATGGAAAGGCTTAGCGTGATTTTAACACTGCATTGGCAGCCTAAACTCTTTTACTCTTCATTTAATTTAATTTAATAAATGTAGTTATATACTCGTAGATAATTTTGTGAATTATATTTTGCTTACAGAAAAAGGCATTTGGTCTATTATAGGCATTGCATTTTTGTACAAAATGCAATGTTTTTTTTTTTATAATTTTTTTTAATAAAATTAGTTCTGTAGTGAATTTAAGCAATACATTGAAACAGTTATTAATAATATAATTAACAAGCATTTTGAACAGAATTCTTTCTATGTTGAACAAATTTAATACATCAACAAGATACAGTTTTATATTCAGTATGCAATTTAAGGCAATTTGCCACAAAGCACAAATAATAATTTTTTTAAAACATATTCCCTAATGGAAGATCATGCTGATATCTGAATAAGATTAATACAAAATTCACAGTAAACCTTTTAGAAAACTTCGATATACGGTACTGAATTATCGTCTAGATATTGCGTACATAAGTTATAAAATAATAAGCCAGAAATTTCATATTCTCAATCCTGCACTGCAGAATTGATGATATAAGTTTGTTTTATTTTAAAAATCAATAGAACGTAAAATACACAATCCTTCCATAAACCTATTCTGCACTGATTGTTTTTTGTTTGTTTGTTTGTTTTTGTTTTGTTTTGTTTTGGAAATTTAACCTCAATTTTATGTGATCTACGTATCTTTTAGAGATGGAAAAGTGTACTCCCTATTTTATTTACCCATATTTTTTGTTTGTTTGTTTTGTTTTATATTTTTGTTTGTTTTTATTGTATAAGTCAATAAAATTTAAAAAAAAAATTAACACTTGTCTGATGCTTTTCACTTTATGTTAAATTTTCTCAAATAAAATGATCGCCCATATTCGCGGGGGTATTGTTTACATCCAAACGAAACGAATGAAAGTTGTTGGTTTTGAAATCTGTTGTTCTTCGTGCAAACACGAATATCACAATAAAAGAAAAATTGTATATTTCATACAGTTAGATTAGCCCATAGCATTATCAAAAGTACAAACTATTGTAGAATAAAGACTTCGCAATACTATTACATTATAAGATTTTGTATTACAACATCGCGAGAGAATGAGGTGGCTATTTCGTTGGTTGGGTTTTAACTGTAGACATTTCTGTCTGCTCGTATAATGTCTGTTATAGATAGCCCTGCTTTCACGTAACGAGTTTCAGTTACTAATAGTCTGCATATCTACATCAGGAGTGTAATAGTAAAATAACTGTTTCAGAGGTAGTTTTCCAAGCGAAAGTAGTTTGCTTTTCACAGCAAAATCTCTGGTCTTCAGAAGGTATTATAAAGGGTCGTGAGTTTTCTGCCGCTGCAGGCTGTAGGCTTTCCTTGGCATAATAAAAGTTTCTGGAGATGCGGGGAAGAAAGAGGAATCCCCAGAGATACGCAAGGAGCTTGTGTTACATCCATACCTGAAATTAACTTTTCCCTGCGAAACTCATTTTATATAACTCTGCAGACTGCAGATACCCCGTCACTTCATATTATTATACTTGCGAAGGGTCTTCTTTTTGCACTAACTTTCATTTTCTGTATGTTATTCTTACTTTATTATCGTAAAAGTTAGAAAATATATGTTGGATATTTGAATTCTCCCTCTCGCCTACAAAAAAAAAGTTCAGTTCAGTAAAACGTTTCCCCGGCTGGTCCAATTTCGTCTAATAATTTAATTTTTGAAGAGGGGAAGTATCTCGTGAAAAAATCATATTATACAGAACCTATCTGTGAAAAAGAAATTTATAAATTTTAAATCGTATACCATATGTACATCATGCACTGAGATAGGAAACTTCCAATATATCTTTAATGAATCAAGGGAAATACAAAATGTAATATCAACGCGCCAGGGCCTATCTACCGTATATCCAATACATGGTAAAAACTGAACTGCAATCGCACCTACTCGTATTTCAGCCTAAAAAATAATTAATGAAATTGATTCAAAAAAAAAAATGTTGATGCTTTAACAAGATATAGCACCAAAATATATTTCTTTATCTTTCTCTACTGTATACGGGCTCTATAAGGGCTCTATGGCGATATGTTTATAAATGTTTATAGTTTATAATATTGTAATTTTCAGAGAGAGAGAGAGAGAGAGAGAGAGAGAGAGAGAGAGAGCATGCCGCCATTTCCTGAGAATTAAAAGTGATTTATATTTTTATATTATGAGTTTTATGAGTAGATTCCTATTATTCAAATACTCGGTATACAATATTGTTTAAAATATAGGCCCTGATTATATTAACAAATGTTTTAAAAAATAACAGTTTGAAAGTGTTCAAAAAACTGGCTGCTCACAGTGCTCACTAAAAGGTTGAGGAACTTGCGGGATACATGATTATCCTCTTGCAGCTGCATACTCGCCCATAATAAGTACCCTGAATGCAAGAGGATAATCATGTAACCCTCAATCTTTTAGATGCCAGTTTTTTTTTTACACTGCAAAGCTGCAATACATCAATTTTCTCTGATTACCTGTACACATTTCTGTTCACGAAATGTATTACTCCGTAATGTTTTTTTAAACGAAAAAAAAGAAAGATTTGCATTGATTTTCAAAACCAAGGAGGTTGCAAACAAGAAGATCAGTTATAAGAGTTGATACTATATCTGCATTTTTTTCGAAAATCGCGCCAGTGCACTTGCTAGCTTTTTAGTGGATTTAAAACTTTAAAAACAAAAATAACGGAGCTTTAGATTATCTTGTAATAAGGTATACACATAGGCCGAAGCGTCATCATTTTTTTGTTTATAAAGTTTTTACTGCACCAAAAAGCTACGAAGTGCCCCGGCGCGATTTTCGAAAATATGCAGATACGATACTTTTCTATTGGGGGTGCGACTTCATTGTTTTTAATTTGCAATATTTTCTCTTGATTTTGTTTTTTTATATGGGTCGCAGCCATTTTCTCAGCAGGTTTGCCAATTGAAAATGGTATTGAAATATCTTATAAATCCCTTCTGCATCTTTCAAAATAATAAAATCTATGCACCTTCTCTTCGGAATAATATACCATCAACCCTTTGAAAGAGTAAACAGAAAGATTGAAACAGCACAGTTGAGAGAACCTTATCAGAGATTGATAACAATTGATAGACACTGTACACCACCACGACGGATATGCCATGAGGATGTGAACTCTCTGGAGAAATGGACTTTGTTATTCATCACTATTTTTTTTATATGTAACATGCTAGGATGTTGCAGCAGCTGAGATGCCTGATGCATCGGAATGTAACATATGAAGCAGAAGGAATGTTATTTATGCGATGTATTTGCCTAACACGTTGGAGTTGGTCACCCACGTCGACCGTCTTACAGCATGCATAAATAATGTTTGAGAAGTTTAATAAATTATTCATTTTTTTTTAAATTTATGCTTTAATTACGTTGAATTTGAATTTATTGCTGATAGACAGATTAAGCGGATCGAATAAATCTTTATATCGTATGTCGATGCTCCAAATTTTAGAGTTTAAAAACCAATACAAAATGTTTTGGAATGGAGCTTCCTTCTTAACAAATTCGAGATTTTACATTTTTTTTAATAAGTTACGGTACTACATTTACAGATATTTGCTTGATAAACACAATTCTTTATGATGCTGTGGAAGATAATTTTAATTCATCATACTGACTTTTTAATATTGTTTGTATGCAAAGGTACCTTTGGGATAGATTTTAGAAATCGTTTCTATATGTTTACCCCGGGTATTTGTAACACTTCACATTATTTACTCTGTATTCTGCCCAGAATACTTGAAGTACTGCCTGACAAAATATGCATTTTGGGTGATAACCTATAGCAATAACTCAATTGAAGCCATTGATTTAAACATTTGTATAATTCTTCTGGGTATCGGTACATTAAATTCATACCTCGGGAAAAAAATTAAAATATCATTCATCCATCAAGAGTATAAGTTTGGAAAAAGAGAGAACTTTTTCTCCTAAAAAAAATATTCCTTTCGTATATACATTGTAAAGTCAACACGAGGAATCAGAGTTATGGTCTATTCTCATTCTTTCTAGCTCCTTATATTCGCATTTGAAACATTATTAGATTCTCCAAACTGATATATACTGCTGGCGAAGACACTCTTATAGTAAGTATACGGCGTTATATTACATTTAAGGCTTTGTTGTCTCTCGAGACCCCCTCGTGGAAACGAGACGGAGTAATGGAGTTATATATATTCCCAAGAAAACATCTCCTTTCAGCAAAGTTTGTCCTCCAAGTGCTGATGAGGGACAAACAACCGCGAACACACTTCCTTACATTACACTGATGGGTTTGTGACGTCTTGTTTGCTCAAACTTAATTTAAAGAATCAATCGAAAATATCAAATATATATGCAACTTTACAGTAAGTAAACTAATTCTACTAGTATTCAGCTTAAAGCATACATTTAATTTTTTATAAATTTTCTTACTTTTGGGGCTTATCAAAATAAGTGTACGATCGATTAAACAATAGAAAAGTTTAGTACATAGGTGTGCTTAAACGACGAGAGTTAAAAATATTTTGTTCAAAAAAATATGTGCAGTGTTACAGTAATTAGGTCATAGGCTAATATATAACGAATTTCCAAAAAATAATATCTCTTTTAATTATATTTAAGAAAAAGTTAAAACTCTATGGTGGCGCCATCTATTGAGAGAGCCAAGCATATTTTTAGGTTTTTCTTAAA
>JAQFYH010000244.1:0-14332 GCA_034694405.1 Scolopendrellopsis subnuda
AAAAAATTGCAGTGATTTATTTGGAAAAAGTAAATGATACGGGCAATCTACTAAAAAAAACCTATCAAATAAAAAAACGTTTAAGAAAATTGACCAAGTATTTACCGAGATTTGCGGGGCTAAAGTTTTTTCGACGTGAAGAACACTCTTAAACGTTTTCTGTACACATCCCATTTGCTCAATAGATGCATCCTCATCTCTCGTATCTAATGAATAGTCTAGCTTCTTTCTAGCATTTCTACAGCACCTGGAATAAGGTAGGTATGCACAAAATATAAAAGAATTTCCCCGATGCCTTTGCACATTACTGTCCATAAAGAACTGATCACACACTACAATATTTTGGAATATTTATTTTTATATTACGTTTATCAATTGGGTGTGGCCTACAACGATCTCATCTAGCATTCTGTCATTCCTTATTGTATTATTTTTCATAATCCTTATCCCGCTAATTTCCACTCCGAAAATTCCCGGTGATGGCGACACTGCAAATGTTGCCTCATTGTGCTATTATTAAAATAGCTCTTTAACTTGTTGCGAACGCAGCTACGAGCGAGAACAGAACTGCACAAGCGACACACGACTCTAGCATCGTCGTGACTGATTTCTTCGAAGTAATTCCACAGGCCGCTCCGTTTGCTCGTCCTGGGATATGGAACGGATCCTGAAACAGCAAACCAGAAAACGAAATCTGTAGCCAGCAAAATCACCGCAAAGGGAAGAACCGTTTCCTCAAGTGTTCCAACTTGGCATTATTACGACGGTTTTGCCTCCTCCGCTCCAATGGAACAACGGGTTAGAAATTGAACAGCAAATTCTAAACACCACACAAAAAATCCATTGAACTGCGGGTAACTTGGATAAAAATTATTTTATTTTAAACTGTACAATGTACATAGCATTTAATGCGTATCATACAGGTATAACCGGTATTTTTCTTGCTTAAAGGGCCATACAGCACGCTGAAAAGAGATCCAGAGGGAGCGCGCGCGATTGTACTATCCAATCACAGTCGCACGCCGCTCTTTCTCTATCTTGAGGATAATGAATTTTTTCGACAGAAAAAAATACAAGTGCTGTATGGGCCTTTAACCGTAATATTAGAGATCTCTAGATACTGTGTATAGGCTATTCGAAGATGAAGCTTATAAATATGGAATTTTCGGGTAAAACAGTAGCAAACTATCCTCCTAATTTCCATTTCGAAAACTCGACGGGATGTCGCCGATTTAAATGACGGCTCATTGTGCTGATGTTAAATCGGTTATTCTGACTGCTACGAGACAGCGATGCGCTACACAGACAACAAATGACTCTGGGATCGTCTGGACTGATCTCTTCAAAGTAATTCCAAATGCCACTCGATCTCTGATACATCCTAGGAATCGCAACGAGACCTGCAACAACCAACAAAAACTAAAGTCTTAAAAACCTCTACAGAAAAAAAAAATATAAATATTCTAGCCTAGGTATGATCGCAAACCTGGTAACTACGCGTCGTTTTAGAGAAAAGTAAGATAACGAAATCACGGAAATGCCTGATTTTATTAAAATCTTTATATACAAAATGTTTTTCACTTAAAAAATTATTACATTTTCCTAATTTTCCTAAGGAAAAAGATGAAGATGAGAGATTATTATAATAATCTTGACATGTTTGTATAACAAATGCAGAGGGATTAACAATATTTTTTTATTAAAAGGGTGGCTGTTCTTTATAGATCTGATATTCGACACGGTGTCTGAATTTAAGGTGCGTAATCAGGTTTCCATTACTGAAGGATCTATTGTTGACCTGTCGCCCGCGAGCTATCATCGTATTGCAGATTTGGCATAGGACCTTCGGATCAGAGGCATCGAATTCACTAAAATAATTCCATAATATCGCGGTATTCAACCTCTGCCGTCTCCTGATCGCAGTTGGGTAACCTGGAAAACCAAAAAATTCAGGATCAGTGAATTTTGTTACGAATATTTTTTTACCCAAAGTTTAATGCGATCAGGAGAAGCAGTTTTTGAACAGATTAACGGGTAGACAGACAGAATTTTTACATAGTACGGAAACGGGACTGGCGAAAGAAATTTTATATTGGGAGGGTGGGCAATGGCCATGGAACCAGCATCAATATCTTGGGTTTCGTATTTTCAAACGATTACGAACTAGTATTTAAACCGAATAAAGTTGGATGAAAGGGTGTTGTTTATTTAGACGTTTTCGGGGTTCGTGTATTCTGGATACCTCCTCTTTACTATAGCAGATTTTAGACCACAAGGAGCTATATTCGAACAGCATAAAATACACAAGGCTATCGACATTCCCGGTAAAATTTCCGGAAAATAATTCCACACAAAACTTCTATTGGGAAGACAAGATTCCTAGACCTGGAATCAACAAAAGACGCTCGCTAGTGTAAAATATCGGCAAAATTTACCACTCAGAAAATTGTTCCTATTATTACCTCGTAAAAATGCTACTTTCCTTCAAATGAATATGTTTTATTGAAAAGACTAGATTTATTTAGCAAAACATTTATGTGGCAAAATACTGAGTACATGGAGTGAACAGGATTCAACACATCACTGACATTTTAAGTGTTTTCTTTGTTCAATTTTTTTTTTAATTCAGTTCGTAAATAATTGTGGATGTCTCATCTTTAAGTGAAGAACCATCGAGGATGTTCCGTAGTTAATTCCACCGAAAACGCTTTTTTTACCACTTCGGGCTATATCCGAACCGCACAATTGACACAAGACCCTTGATTTCCCGGGTTCGACTTCCTGAAAGTAATTCCACACAAAACTTTTCTTGGGGCGCCCGCTGCCCGAACCTGCAACCAACCAAAAGAGAAGAAGAATATTTTACTTGCCGCAACATTCACAAACTATTTTGTCGCTACTATAAATTATTTCATGCATTAACAACCAGAGTTGTAAAAAATAAACGAATATTCACAATTCCTTTGCAACAGCACATTTTAATAATCTATTACAATATCTCTGAACAAGCATTATAATAAAAAATAAATTAGATATCAATATACTCCTACAACGTCTACTAAAATCTGTCAATATTAAAAAAAAAATTGTACCATAGACAAAATATTTTAAAGTATCTAGGCCTACTTAGATTTCACTGAAAGTCCTCACTATCGAATGTAGGCAGTTCCTCACTAATCAAATTTCGTGAGTGGAGGGAAGGATTAAACCGAATTTTAACGCAATTTTTATTCCAAATAATCAAATTCACGCGGAGGTTCTAAGAAATGCTTTTCAATTGAAAATATTGTTCAGGGTGTCGAACTTTAAGATGCTGAAACAGACTTCCGGTACTAAAGCTAACGGTTCCGGTCGTGCTGGTCGTCGGACTTCGGGCAACGAGAACGCCACAGACGCGGCACCTGACCCTCGAACTATCAGGATCGTCCTCCTCAAAGTAAATCCAAACTTTACTGATTCTGACCCGCCTTCGATAGTGACCTGAAAAATATCAAACCACAAAATCATGTCTAAAAAAAAATTAACAGAAAACCCGACATTCAAAATAAAGAACCGTCTAATTCTATAATATTATGGACCCAAATCTGTTCGACAGGTCAAATGGAAGAACCAATCCCCCCCCCCCCCCCAAGTACCTCTAAAAATCTTTCAACGCTGCATGAGAGAGTATTCTTGCGAATGGTGTGTGGCCATGTGTCGTACCAAGTTGCTATTTCGGAACGATACTGTTCCGGTGGCGTTATTTACGATGGCACTGCGCGCCACAACTTTACTACATAACCGACAAACGGCTCTTTGATCTAACGGGTTAATTTCCATAAAATATTCCCACAGCTTTCTGTATTTGGATGGTCGCCCTCCAGAACCTGCGAACACACAAAAAAAAAATACGAAATACTACATGAGCGACTTATATCAAGCTAAGTTTAGATACCGTATGCTAATCATTCTGGAAAATATAACGTTTCTAAATTTATCAATACGCCAGAAATTAATTTTTTTTATTACGGGCTCCAGCAACTATTTGCAGTTACCTAGAAGGCGGTCTCTGCGCTCTGATGTAAACTACGGAGTATTCATTTTTTATGGATGATGTATGTT
This sequence comes from Scolopendrellopsis subnuda, assembly GCA_034694405.1. Taxonomy (NCBI): domain Eukaryota; kingdom Metazoa; phylum Arthropoda; class Symphyla; family Scolopendrellidae; genus Scolopendrellopsis; species Scolopendrellopsis subnuda. Next base: position 4,102 of record JAQFYH010000244.1, read on the forward strand.
CAAAATCTTACAGCAATAGGCTGTCTAGGATGTCTATATTATAGAGTAAAAATTACAAGATCTCTGGTGGACACTTCACGCTATCGCTTCCCCACAAAACCAACGAATGGCTCTTTTCCTAATGGGACTAATTTCCGCAAAAGAAATAGGCTAGCACAAGTTTACGTATTCAGTTTTTTTTATTATTATACAATATTAATTTGACGATCATATTATTTACAAGATGGTACATTCAAAATGACACGCAACAAAATATAAAATGTACTAAAAGTCAAACTTCGGATCGAACGACAATTTGCAATTGTAACATCATTTTAGTCGACAGTATATCTATATAAATATGTACAGTAAACTAATATATAAAATGAATCCATTTCCTTCTAGCATGGAAGTACTTGTAATTTGGTAAAATGTTCAATTTTTTTCATCCAGAATTCTAGTATTATATACGGGATAATACGTATAAATAAATATTTTAGTGTTTTTTTTTTATCGAAAAGAAATTGACAGTAAAATCGATTTCAAAACGCATTAAAAAAGCAGTAAAGAGAGTTCGAAAAGAGACAGGCATACAATTTCGGCGTGTAATATTCCAGACTCTAGCCAACGAACAAGTGGCCCGAGTGTGCAGAAGTCTTAAGACACCTGAACTAGTAGTGGCCATAAACGTTACCCTTTTTATTTACCACTGACCTCCGATAAAATTTTGACCATGATCAATCCCAACCTGATTTCCGTTAAGTATAGAGCAATTTAAAGCAGGGACAGTATTCGTAGAATCGTAGTTAATGAGTGGAGTACAGCTGGGATGGAGTTCCGACCTGGTATATCTGTCGCAATTCGAGATGTTCACGGGGGTGTTTGAGCTTTAGGTGCATTATAAGCGAACTAGTGGTGAAGCTGTCATTATAATGACCCCCTTTCGTGTCCGGTTGCCTAGTAATTCCGCGAGCGATCGAGGTACCGCAAACTAAACATATTACTCTACGGTTATCGGGACTGATTTCTTGAAAATAGTTGTAAACTTTGCTTCGTCGGCGCCCCGGAATTAATGGTCGCACTTCGATACCTGTAACAGAATAACGATTTTTAATTTTTTTTTTTTTAATTTAAGAATTCGAAAGAAGCTCAATAAAATCTATCATTATTCTGTTACAAAGTCTCGCAATCCTAGGACACGATATTAGAAACATAATATTTGTTGACACGAGCGGTTTGCACCTCCATCTGCACTCCCCCTAAAGTAGGCCTAGCCTAAGTTGTTCTTGCTTTAAACCGACGCGCCGTTCCGTCCATACCGAACTTGACGAATTCAAGTTCTTCTGTCGTCGCTACTCTTCAATTCCATGAACTGTTCTGGATGTCTCGCCCTCAAATGACTTAGTAAGTGACTGCTGCTATAGGTGAAACTAAGGACGCCTGAACGACTGGTGAAGTTCCGCGCCTTACCGCGGGCAACACTCATCCCGCACACCAGACACAAGACCCGGGGATTATCGGGCTCTGTCTCTTGAAAATAATAATAAACTTTGCTTTTTCGTACAGGCCTCCTGGTTGGGACGAAACCTGCAACAAATAATTAAGGAGGTATAAGCCAATTTTAATAAACAATCTCTATAAAATGATACCCGTTTTCGAGAGGTATCATCACCTAAAAAAAATGGTTTCTTATACCTCCTTAAATACTCAGACCGGACTAAGGGCCACGTAGTTAAGAACTCAGCGACAACTGTCTGTATTCTATGTATTTATCGGGATGCTTGATCCTGAGGTGTCTGGTTAGAGTGCTAGTCGAAAAACAAGCGGATCCTTTTGACGTATAATCTACTCCACGAGCTACGGCGCTACCGCACAGATTACAAACTACCCTGGGATCGCTCTGCTCCCACTCGCTGAAGAAATCATACACCTTACTCCTTTTCTTCTTCTGAATTCTTAACCAAATTCCCTGCAAACCTGAAACAGGAATTACGTTGTATTACAACTAAACAGTAATTTTATATAAATCTATTTTTTAAAAACTATATTAACAACGTTTGAATCCTTTATTTTATAACCACAACTATCATAGGATCCTTACTACGAAATTAAATCGAATAACTCCCAATTACACGCCCCGTCTACACGATTACCATCATTGCGACTATAGGCCCTTCTACAGGTTCTATCTCACTGTCAGTAACTTCCGAAATGTGACGACAAAATCCAGCTATGAATAGCATACTTTTCCCCATAGCTGCGCGTAATTGAAATAGAAGTAAGACGAGTTTGTGGATTTCGTTCGTTAGCGAGGTGTGTGTAATCTGGTAACGCCAATACTGAACAAAACCTACGAGGTTACGTCTCCCTCACTTCCTTATACTGTTCGGGATGTCTCGATTTCAAGTGCTGGAAAAGATTGCTAGTCGGAAATCTCGGAGTCGCATCGGGATATCTCAGCATGTTTCTTCTGCACTGTCCCCGAGAAACCGAAACGCCGCATATTAGACAATACGCCCTACTGTCCATGCGGTCTTCATCTACGAAGTATTTATAAACTTTACTCCTGGCATATCTCCTACTGAACAATGGCCCACCTGAAAGCACACAAACAACCAGGATTTCGAGTGAGAAAAAAACCATGATATACCATGAAAAGAAATATACGACATTAATTTTGTGGACAACGCAAAATCTAAGCCTTCCTCTATACGTGAAATCAACTCATAAGCACTCAACGGTATACCTAACAACTACACCTTGTAAAATCACGCCTGAAAAAATAACACATTCTGACACTACATAGTACTGTAGTAGTCTACACTCTAAGTAACAGATCTACGACTACTGTCGCCTGTCCCTAGAGTCCAAGCTATTTTCTTCAGTTTTTGATAATAAAATATAACTGAATTAACTCACTAAGCTTTTAACAACCAGAATAAGTAATTTTCATATTATAAGCCTACATAAAATGTCCAATATTAATAGCCGCTTATTTATTCTGTTGCACAATCCACCCAGTTTGAGTTTTTCGCCCGGCCCGGTTTCATAATTAAAGTTGGAAGGGTTCGTTTCGATAGGGATCCACCGACTTTAACTGCAAGTATTCCTGGGTGTGTTTGTGGTTGAGATGTTGGATCAAATGACTGGTACTAAACGTCCTGTTGCCAGATAAACTGGTGTATTTGCCACTCCTGGCAATGTACACCCCGCACAACAGACACATCACTTTTGCTTCCGTGGGCGAGATTTCTTGAAAGTATCGATAAACCCGACTGGTTCGAACCGGTCTCCGCGGTGAACCTGGAAAAATAATCGGGCAATATTAGGGAAAACGAAGAAAAAAATATATATATCCCTGAAACCTAATAAAACCTATTTAAAGCAAAATACCAAATAAAACAAAATCGCCTAGCATCTTTCCTAATCCACAAATTTGTCAAAAATTACTCCGTACGTAAAATATTACGCTGTAGAAAAATTGTTTGAGAAGAATTTCGTAAATAATAATTTATATAATCGGTAGGCCTAGGTACAAAAACGATATCACCTTCGTAAAGCAAAATAAAATTTAAAAAGCTTTGTATTATCAGTCCAATCAATAAGGTATCCACATGTTTCACAGGAAAACTCTTAATATATGGTCATACATTTTTATAACCGGATATGCATCATGACAAGCATGCGAGTCCAACTTTTTGAGTTCGGTTTTTCATATCTCTATAATGTTCGGGGTGCCTGCCTTGCAGATGTTGTAGCAAATTGCTAGTACTAAAGCTGGTACCGCACCGTCCGCGAGCCACCATACATTTACAGACTAGACATATGACGCGAGGATCTGTCTCTTCTAGCTCTCGGAAGTAATTCCAGACCCTGCTTGTTCTTTGCCGCTTTTTCCATAAATTTGAACCTGCAAAGAACAAGCATCTCGAGTAAGAAGTCTTGAAATTACACGACAGCCAACGCTAACTTCTCAAAAAATACATCATAGCACCAAGAACTAAGAAATTATAACTGGTATAGCTTGTTCTCGGAGGGGGCACGTAGAGTCCACAGCATTCCCAATTCTTTTAATGCAACAAACGTCTATAAAAACAAACATTGCACAGAGTACTTTAAGTCACGAGCCAATTTTATTACAAACTTTACATAATTATGGTAGCCTATTAACTAATTTTTTACAGAATTCTAAGTTTAAAACTTTAAATATAAATGAAATACAATCTCGAACACAAACTCGGTTTCATACCAGCGCACATTTAAATTCGAACAGGGTATTTTATTAAAGGTGCATAGTACGACCGGGGTTTCGTGTAACCACGAAACCTATAATAATCGATAATCACTATCGGCGTCTCATGTCGATAAAGACGCGCGCGTTGCATTCCCACGGTGTCCGAATCGATACTGTAATATCGATATAGAGCTGAATTAATCGATCATAAGGGGTACTAAGCAGCTTTAAGTTATTCCACACAATTAGGATCTCCCCATCGAAACACGTCGTATTGTTCAGTGTGCTTGCTTCTCAAGTGACGAACCAAATTGCTGGTGCTAAGTGTCTTGGAAGTAGGACCAACGGACACGGTGCACGAGATTCTGCATCCGCACAACATACACGAGATCCTAGGGTCCCCGAGATCGCCTTCCTTAAAAAAGTTCCACACACGACTCGTTCTTGACCGACGCCAGTCCGAGATCCAGGACTGCAGGTGACCTGCAAGATCAATAACAAAAACCAAGAAATTGCATCTTCTGTATCAGAATTTATTTAATCACTTCAAGACACCAACAACGAAAATAAACAACAGAGTGCAGCATGCCCTACCATCCCCCCTCCTAAAAAATTACGGGACAGGACCCAGTTTTCTAATCCCAATCTAAACCTCACTTCATAAATTCGTGTGCAAGGGCCTGCTCTAATCAACAACTAAATTTCAAAATGGTTGAAAATTATGTATGCCTACTGTCACCTAGCTTTACTACCGTTAAGTAAGCTGATGGTTTTCCATCTCGCCATTCCCTCAATGAAACAAAGGAGTGGAACTTGCTACGTTTTCTCTCAACGGAGAGGGTATCTGCGCACGTTAGTTGTGCACTGAAGCGGTACATTCACATTTTCAAAATACCGAGGCCAAGTAAATTTGAGCGATTAGCGATTTAAAATTAAAAGAAAACGGAAAGCTTGCGAGAAGAAAAGAAACATTGGAGATCCGGACTTAGGCAGATGTTTTGCCGGTCGGGAAAATAAAATTAATGTGAGAAAGGAAAAAGTGAGGTGGAAGAATAAGAGAGAAGAGGAAAAAGGAATCGCATTCAATCCTCTCAAGTCGGAAGTAAATTTGAGCTTTTCGCCATCTGTCAGCAGGTTTTATAACTGCGATCCTAGACCTATATAAATCAGTCAGATCCATGATATAATAATTAATCCTATACTGCTTTAATAGAAAATACAGGACCCGTTTTTCGCCGAATGCAGCAAACCTTTAAACCTACATTTTAACACTTCGACTTTTTCACTTCGGCGTAGATTTCCGGGTGTTTTCTTTCCATGTGCTGAATCAAATTCCCAGTACTAAAGGAATTGGCTGTGCTGCTGGTTCTACCCCGAGCTACTAACAGGCCACATACGTTGCACAAAACCCTAGATTCGGAAGCAACTCTCTCTTGAAAGAAATTCCAAATTACGCTCCTTTTTTGTCGCCTTATTTCACGCCCAGCCAAAGAGTAGGAACCTGAAAGGACCAAATCAACACATCTATTAACCAAAGCAAAAATTTATTTTTCATCTACAGTAGGCTACACGAAACGTTACATTGTTCACCTTAAAAACTACAATTTTTACTGTACGGAGCTAGATGTGGTGCAAACTCAACTAACAACCCCCAAACCCCTAAAAACTAATTTCTTACAAAAGAACACGTTTTCTGTCCATATTGCACAGCATAGTTTGTTTTTTTTTTTTTTTTTAAGTTTTCTTCAATTCAGCGTAAATTTCTGGATGTTTTCGTAGCAGATGTTGATGCATATTCCCAGTACTAAAGGTGTCTGCGTTGCTGCTAGATCGAGCCCGAGAAAGCAACAGCCCACAAGTGTTACACTGAACCCTGGAATCCGAAAATTCTCCGTCTTGAAAGTAATTCCAAATCAGACTTCTCTTCTGCCGCCTGAAATCGCTAGTTGGCAATTCAAAGCGATCTGAAATGATCAAATTAATAATCTATATTAACCATCTCAAATCGGCGCTGCCCCTATTCGAGTCAATATTTACTACACTGGAAATAAAACTGCAATTTATAATCAGTGGCTCATGGACCTCTTGCTGTCAAGCAGAAACCTACTGGCCTACCATCTTCCACCTAATACACAGTATAATTCTAATAGTGACGATTATAAAAAAGCTACTGTATTTCGAATAAATCTGTCGACAGAATTTTACAGGTTGATGACCAGCGAGTGATGATGGAAAAATATAATTTATATATTGTTTTCTCCTATAGGAAATTTTAGCAAATTCAAAATTTTGTCGCATTCGTTCGATATCGCTTAAATTAGCGCTGGCCCTTAGAGAAAAAAAAACTGCCATACTCGTCAACACGGAATTTATTGTTGATGTTCGATACTTGTGTAGTTGAAATATTGTTTATTACGTTGTGCAATAACGTCTTTCACTTTTTAAGCCGAATTAATAGTTTTTTCCCAGACTCTAGCAATGCTTTGGTTAAAAGTTTGTATTTCATCATGGAGTTCCGGGTGATACCGCCTGAGATGTTGAAACATATTCGAAGAAGAAAATGTGTTGCCGCTTCTACTTCGGGAAATGAACTTTCCACAAACACTGCACTGAACTCGAGAATCGGCTGGATCGTTTTCTTGGTAATATTTCCAAATCCTCCCTCTTTTTGGTCTGAATTCAGCCATAGAACCGTAAAGACCTGAAAGCATCAAATCAGTAACGAACATTAGGGGAAACATTAGGGCACAGCCTAGAAATAGCAAAACTAAACTTGCCACCTAATTACAATAATTCTAGTCGTCACCTATAGCTCAATTTACCTCGATCTGATTCGAAAGGCTACTACTAGACAGGAAAATGGTACCTGAAATCTATCCAGTCTAACAAGAATCTCACAAATTATACACATACATAATTAGGCATCTAAAAAAGTAATATCAACTTTATTTCTCACAAAATTGAGACGCGTAATAAAATACAGATTGTTAAATTCCGCATTAATACTGCAAGCATAGTTTTTTAAGTCTTTTTGATTTCATTATAAATTTCTTTGTGTTTTCTGCGCAGATGTTTATACATATTTCCAGTACTGAAGATACCGTTGACCGCTCTAGCCCGAGCAAGGGAGATACCACACACGTTACACAAAACCCTTGAATTTGAAGAATCATACTCTTGAAAGTAATTCCAAATTACGCTGATCCGAGTCCTCGAACGGCTGAAATCTGGCGCTGTCAACGAAAAGAAACCTGCAAGGACCAAAATCAGTAACCAAGATTAACCATTCTCCAGCAAGAACCTGCGCTCAAGTTTTAAACAATCAAACTTTAATGTCAAGCATTCTGACTTTCCACGGGTGATCTACCTATTCCAGTCAGAAACTTGTCATGGGATCTCCATAAACGCTCTAGCCTATTTCCCGTTTCCCCTAGTCACTTTTTCAAATAATTTCACCCCCCCCCCTCCCATACTCCTTCTCTCCAAAAAAATGCCCACACCTTTTAAATACCTTTTATATTTTTAAGGATTCGTGATAACCTAATGTATTTAAAACATTAAATAATTGCAAACTAATTCTATTCTTTTTAATCCAACACGTTTTCTACAGTGACTACAGAACAGAGAACGATGTAAACAACTGTTTATTTTTTAAATTTTTTAATTGAATATAAGCCGCTTTTACACAGACAATGCTGATCAATTTTTAAAATGTTTGTTTTTCAATTCCTCGTAAACTTGTGGATGCTTTCTGTCTAGGTGGTGATACAGGTGTCCTGTATCGAATGCAGTCTGGTTCTTGCTAGATCTAGATCTAGACCGAGTAACTAAGCTGCCGCACAAAGTACACAGAACTCTGGGATCTGCAGTATCGTACTCTTGAAATAAACTCCATATAGCACTTCTCCTGGGTCTAAATTCGGAAGCAGTCAGCGCACAGAAATCTGAAACGACCCAAATTATTTCTCTTGAAACTAAATATTTTTATAATTTTATCACAAGTCATAACCATAAACAAACTTGGCTTGTGAATGGCTACATTCTTCCATACTAATGTACAAGTTAGCAGTGCAATATTAATTTACGAATAGTGAACTAGGCTATGATGGCTATCTGCCAACGAGATCGGAGTCTTTAACAAACGTCATATCTCAAGGAGCAAATCAATTTTCCCTAGTACTTATTTACCAATTCTTCAATTTGTAAATAAAATAAAAAAAGAATGCATCTATAATATTCAAGATTTGTTATTTTAATACTTTTCACTATAATTCGCGACTTTGGTCCATGGAATGCTCACTAGACTAACTGAGAAATCGGCTTGCAAAATATTAAGTATTTATTTCAGTTTTTAAGAGTCATCACGTGGTGGTCACTTTTTTCCAATTTCTGCATAGATTTCAGGATGAGTTCTTTTCATGTGGTGGTTCATATTTCCAGGACTGAACTGACTATTAACGGTGTTATAACGTCTAGCCCTGGTAACAAACTTTCCACAAAGGGTGCATCGAACCCTAGGATCGGATGGATCGGTCTCTTGGAAGTAATTCCAAATGGCGCTTCTTTTTGCTGGCCACCTCTCGGTGGCAGGAGGAAACACCCAGGAATCTGAAAGGACCAATTGGAAAAACCCAATATTAATAATCTTCTCATTCCCAAACTGACGAGTTTTTTGCTCATTACGACCAGTCCACAACCGCATCGAACTTTCAGAATTTTTGTTCTATTAGGATCGTTTCAATTCCGCATAAATTTCTGGATGTTTTCGAATGAGATGTCCGTACAAATTTGCAATTTAGTAAAGGTACTGTAGGCCTGTTGAGGTTATTTCCAAAAAAGTTTTGAAGTTTTCTCCGTAATCTTCGGATGTTTCATGCAAGATCTTTTCCAGAATTTTGTAAATAGTTTTATTCATGTTTCGTTTAATTAAAATAACTTTAAATCTACATTTCCACCGGGTAGGTGATTTGTGGTAGTCGTATAAGGTAAAAAATACGACATATGATGAATTATAATGCACTATGCTGACTCAATTGCACTATATCGATTATCGACGGAAATGATGCTAATACGTGTACACATGTTGACTTGTATTTTGCTCGTTTTGCTTTAAATAAAAACAATTACGGTACTTTAAGGACATTTTAATGAAAGAAATTGAAAAGAATGCAAACATAAAGGGTCAGAAACGAACAGACGATAGTAGAACCGAGCAATCAACGTATCACACACGGTACACCGAACCCTGGGATCGAAAGAATCAATTTCTTGAAAGAAATTGCAAGACCAAACTCCGTCTGTCTCTGCAAGTCTCCCGCAGTGAACACGGAAAAAGGACCAAATCACGAACCTGTATTAACCCAAAAGACCACAAAAATTTCCTTGAACACAATGACGAACTCTACAACAGCGCATCTTGGGAAATGAACACGGTAACTGCGAATTAAACTATTAGAGAATGCCTAGCTACAACTGTATAGTCCGTACGATGTTCTTTTTATTTTCACATTTCACCTCGATACAGCCAATTTTAAGATTTTGATGAAGCTTTTATTTCATAATGAATTTCTGGATGTCTTCTACTCAGATGTCCGTGCATATTGCTAACACTAAAGTGAGTTTTGTCTTTTCTACCCCGAGCAACCAACCCGCCACATAAGTTACACTGAACCCTGTGATCGAGAGGATCGATTTCTTCAAAGTAATTCCAAATGACACTCCTCCTTTGCGGTCTCAATTCCTGCCCAGGAACAAAATAGGAACCTGAAAGGACCAATCAGCAATGCTTTAGCTACATAAATTTCACTTACAGTATTTAGTAAATTAGAATCTTTTGAACTATGTGTAGGATTATATGTCATGGTGAACTATCCCTAGGTGCAGTTAATTATTTTGATACATTTTCAATTCTAGTCTCTACCTATGTTCACACTGTATGACCTACTTCCCTGTTCCTTCACACTGTATACCCAATTACCGGTAACAAAATTTATAACCTCAAGAACAAATCAAATAAAT